>CABFWB010005677.1:27015-42093 GCA_902151455.1 Timema bartmani | reverse complement strand
CAATCGATATATGAAAATAAATGTAACACACGATGAGATCGATTCTCTTGTGCGAGCAAATAGGCATTTGCTCGGCACATACGTACAACGGGAGTGACTCCTAACTAGAAATATTATTTTAAATATCTCCTTCAAACAACCATATTAACTTATCCCTGACTATAAATAATGTATAATCTAATTAATTCTAAGCACTAGCAAACTTAACAAACAATTAATTACTAAGTTTCCCCGATGAAGACAATAAGTACAGTTCTATTTTAAAAATAATATATTTTTCAATAACATTACTTTACTTTATCTTCCACCAAAAATCAGTTAGATTAATTATAAAGGTTCGAAATACTGATTTAAAACATGACTTATAAAATGTTTTTAGTATATGAACCTTGCGGATCATAGTACAAAACTTATTGTGAGCTTTAACTAAGTGTTTGTAATATTTGACAATAGTTTAGCTATATAAATTATTTAAGTGTTTTGTATTACGAGAACATCTGATATTTCAGTTTAAAAAATTTATTCCTAACATGTTTTACGTAAGCAATAATTTCAGGCCTAACTTGAATTTTGAAAAGATTAAAGAATGTTAAAACAAAATTAAACCTTGCTTACATTTTTAATAGAAAGCGTAGCTCATACGCTATCGTTTTTTTCTAGTACACAATTCCCCGATAGTGACCATAGTGAAGGGATATGTATAGAAATGCCACGCTAATGTTTCAAGTAGAACCATATTGCTAACGCTCGCAACGTTATTGTCGTGAACTAAAAGATTCGAAGCAGGACATCACACATGAAACGCAATCTATTTTCTATTGTGGAATGTTAATTAATCAATTCTTATATAAAATTCAATCAAATGTAACTGAATCCATTATTTTATAAATAAACCACGTTATAAAATGTAAAGTCTAGCTAAACTACTTCCTTTAAAATAAACGACAAATTGCTAACAAAACAGTAACCATTTCTCACTTTCTTTTCTATGGACTTCACGTTCACGCATGAGCATTCCTCTGTGACGTCACCGCAAGCTACTCTAGAGATATTGCTCCAACTAGTTTACGGAATCAGCTAGTCCTATAAGAGTGTCCACCCCATGATAGTGACGCTAAAGGCCTCTCTAGCATCATTATATACGGCTCGCCCCATTGAGAGAGGGGGGGGGGTAAGGAAAATAGGACAAGGGGATCGAGGGGAAACACATGATGAACTATATGCGCCACGCACAGTTAGCCAGAGCGTGACGTCATGGAACTTCAAGTCTCCCGTATCCCTTAGAATATTTTACTCATTTCGGGATTGTCCACGAAGATGCTCGCGGTCTCGAATCTTCGGCACGTCTATTAGTGGCCACCATCTGAACCGTCGCTTCGTGGATCAGTTCAGTGGTATGTAGAGGCGCGGCTGGACGTGTCTGGTCAAGGCGATTGGGTCATAGCAGCCAGTTAGGTGAAATGTGGCAGCTTAGGTGAATTGGAAATTTATACCCGTTATTTTGTAAACATTTTATATCAATGCTTTTCTCGTAACTAAGCATGACGCTACACACTCCTTATTTCGTTCTCTTTACTCACTTCCAGAACAGATTTTAATTTCCTTCAAAACCCTTCTGCATTCTTTCTCATTAGATTCATTTGTTCTTTACTCTCATTTACTACTTTCTTTGCGTTCATCTTTTTATCTTAGTACATTTCCCAAAACTCCATACGTTCTGTTTCACTCTTCAAAACAACCATTCGTTTGTATGCTTCTTTCATTTCTCTCACAGCTTATTTTACCTGTTCATTCCACCATGCATTTCTTTTTAATTTTCCCACCACCGATGATCAACACATATCTTTCGTGCACTCAACTAAAGCCTCTTTTATTCTGTTCCAAGAACTTTCTATATCATTATCATTTATTTTGACATTCCATTCATAATCTAGTAAAGATAATTTTTCTCCCAGCAATCTTTCATATTGTGCTTTCACCTTTTTCACCCTGCCACTTTTCCACTTTCACTCTTACTTGCTTAAGACTCCTGCACTGATTCCTCGCAAAATTCCTACCTAATTTAACAACTGAAATCACTAGGAAGTGAGCCATTCCACTCCACGCACATCCCTAGTAATTTTCACTAAACTTCTAAGTCTCTCATTATACAGCACAAAATCAATCATCGCTCTCAAATTGCCCCTTTGGCATGTATACATGTGAATATCTTTATTCTTAAACTATGTGTTCGTCACGAATATTTTAAAAAAAATACAGACTTACTAACTCATTACCTTTCTCATTTACCTGGTATCACCTTACCTTTATAACACTTTCTTTGAATTATCTCTTTGGGTACCTACACATTCATATCTCTTAGCAAGGTAATTCTTTCAGCCGGTTCACATGCTTTCAAGCCTTCATTGAACTCATTCCAAATCTCTACTCCCACATTCTAGTCCTCACCTTCCACCTGAGCATAACCAGTAACCAACACAATTATATGAATGCTTATTTTCATAAGTACCCATAGAAGTTTAGATGACACCAAATCATACCTTCTCACCAACAGCTTAGCTGTTGGACTTAGGATAAAACCCACTCCCTGGATTCCCCTTATCCATTCATCCACACCTCTGACCACAGTGCCAGGCTTCCACCACTCGTCATCAAAACATCTTTCCCATTCCACTTGGTTTCACATACACACAGTATATCAACTTTTTCTTCCAATCATTTCCAATAACAGTTCATCCACTTTACCACACAATCCTCCCACACTCCACGTTCCAATAGTCAAGGTTCTCACCAGTTTGTCAACAAATGGGCCCTTCAGTTTTAATCCCAACTGCGGGCTGCCTATCATAGCTTTGTTCATCCGAAGCTAATGTTGTAGAAGTTTCTTTTATAGTAAGCCGGGCTACTAGCCTTGGTCGTACCCGCACCCATGAGAGTATTCGCTGCTTACAGTAAGGATGGTATAGACCCTACTGATCGAAGTTGTGTTGGCACATTTTAGCCAGTATACCATAAATACAAGCCTTTTAGTAATCATTATTATGGTATACTGGCTATATATATATATATATATAATTTATGTAGGGCCTAATTCTAGTGTATATATTTACAGTATTTTTTATTTATGTATAGCTTATGAAGTATTATTATTCACTACTTAGATGTTTTGATTACAATACTGGACTTTTTCACCCAATAATTTTTTTGGCTCTATGTTAGGTTTACGATTTGAACTTTGAAGAATATTTTGGGACAAATTTATTCATTTAGATTGGAGTTTTACTGATGACCTCATATGACACTTGATACTCAGAACAAGATTATTGCTAGGAGACCCGCTAGTGTACATCTATAGCACTCAATGGCACGCTGACACGGAGAAATAAACAATAAACTTTTCCTGGTATGGTATAATTTTTAAAAAAGAATCAATTATTGTTGTCAATTTATGCTGAGGTGTGAAATTAAAAAATTAGTAAACGTGATTAAATTGTATCAACAGGTTAAAGTAGTCTAGCGACCAAATTATTATTTTTATATGTTTTCTTTGTAACTATAGATTTTTTACATAGTTTTATATAACTCGATTGCAAAACTTTGAGAAACATAATATTTAAGCCTCAATTACGATTATTATATGTTTATTTTGCTAAAATGAGTTGGCGATAGGCTAAAAACCGTTAATAATGGTGTGATATGTCTATAAAGTCAGCAATGCTTTTGAATAAAACCACAGTGCCTGCCATACTTGATGTTCTTTATTAACATACGGTAAATAAGAAGTAAATATTATGTATTCATATTGAACATTCTATATACTTATTTTCTAAATGTCCTCAATTGTCACTGTTATGTTTCTTTACTAATGGTTAGGGTTCAAATAGTGCTAATATATTTTGCAAACAATTTCCAAAGTAGCTACATCAGGTATGTCAAACGCATTTGATCATAAGGGCCATATAGAAAATTGAAAAAACTTGATCTAAAAATTAATTATATGAATTAAAATGATTTAAAAAATAAATATTGTGGCCATATTGATCTAAAAGAAACTTAATTTTATAGTCCTTATTGTCACGAAAAGAAAATTAAGAAAATATAAAATGTTACAGTTTAGCCTCTAATTTTTTTTATGAAACATGAAACCTTTTACTGGCAGCAAGGCTGTGAATGTCTGGCTTTAAATCTTGTGTTAAAATCACTTTCATAATTTATTATGAAAAGTCTTTAGACCATGATATTTGTGGGTTTTGTTCCTTTTCATAAGAAAGAACATCTGATTACACCCTTATGATTGTGCTGTCAAGTAACACAGGAGTGTAGTGACAAGTTTAGCAGTGTAGGAGGGATTGTTTGACTCTCAAGGTCAAGATCAAAGGGAGAACAGGGTGTTGGGGGTTGCAAAATTTAAAAATACAAACATATCGAATGTAACAGCTGTTTTTTTTTAAATACCGTTATGTTTAATATGATTTTAAACACGGAAAAAGTGCTTATTTATTGTCACTCCCTTATCCTACTTACCTAATAAAATGTTACAACTACGAATTAAAGAAAAGGTTCTAAACAAACAAAATATTTCTAAAATGGAAATGTCTTTTTTCCAAGAACAAATAATCTTCCTGTAACTTGAAGTATTCAAATTTACAACAAATCAGAACAAATTTTTATTCGGGGGCTGGTTTTGGGTTATTCACTACTCTAGTTCTTGTGTCGTCTGCTGATCTGTGCAATCTCAACCAGGTTGTCACATAAGGCTCGGGTTCCCAGGTGTTGAGACTAGGGCTGTGACGTTTGATGAATAATAAAGATGAGAGACGTGATTGAATAATAGGTTGGTTCTTGTGGGAGTAATTATTATATTCATGAGACTAAAGCCTCTCTCACATTCTGCTTAACTGCAAGGTATTATTTTTGAACAGTTCACCAGCTCTTTGAGGGCATCAGGCAAACGTCTACTACTGTCCAGATAGTATCTAAGCCCATTTATTGATTTACTTGAACTTATTCGAAATTGTTTACAAAGCCGTTCTACTTCTTTTTTCCTCTCCCACATATCAACCATCCATATACTTGGCCACTCACCTTGTGTTTCAGCGACCTTTCAACCTTTTTTTCTGACCCTTCACTCTTATCAGTGTCCACACCAACGTCAACAACACTCTTGTTAACGTTAGCATCCTTTAATGTACTTGGTACCGATAGAAAATGTTCATCTGGTTTGCTAGAGGGTCCACTTGACGCATCGAGTCTTCCTTTATCAACATATCACGAAAAAACAACGTTAATGTTTTTTGTTTGTTTTTAATAGTTTTCTTTATTATAGAGAAACTTGTAATAACTTGACAAAAGCATAGACACCAATCAATATTAGCGCACGCGCTGTTGACTTTATGATAACCGGACCGGGGTGACTCACTTTAACTCAAGACACATCAGCCTGGCACTGGCATAGGTGCAGTGAAGGGCTTGAGGGCGCCTTACCGCTAGGCCACTCCCTCCCTCTCACTGTCAAAACAAAACCTAACGTTCCACTGTCTGTCTCGCAAAAATATGTAGGCTTAATTTAGTTGAAACTAAAACTAATTTATACTGTAAATTGTTCGTTTTGACTGTAATAGTACGGTATCATAATAGTAATGAACTAAAGAAGTGATTAAAAATATTTGTGACTGTGAGCATAAAACCTAAGCTTAAACATTGATATTGTTAGATAAGAACAGTATTAATTTTTTAAACAGTTTTTTTTCAAACAAGTGTGGAAGCACCGTTCCGCCATCAAAAGCAGTGTGGGAGTGCCGCTTCCCCCCGCTCCACTACACTCCTGGAGTAACAATTTTCTACACCAACCTCACGTAAAAGATTCCCACAAATAATTCCCAAATGGTGTATTTCTACAACATTTGTAAAAAATATGAATTGGACCCCATTGTACGTTGGTTCATAAAAAGGTCCGCAGGCCGCACAGAATCATTGATCGGTTGCAATTTAAACATCCCTGAACTACATCAACTAAATTATTTAGTGTAATTATGAAATAATCATAAGATTTCTTCAGCATTCTCTATTAAATCGTCCCAAATATACTCCTTTCTAGGCTGGTTTCTAAAGTTTTTTTTTAAAGAATATATTTATTGCTATTATTAATTNTTTTTTTTTTAAGAATATATTTATTGCTATTATTAATTAGTATCTCAATGGCAGTATTATTCTTTGGATTGTAAACTTTGCGCATAGTGAACACAGCCATCTAAAGCTTATAAAACATACCTGTATTAGAATTTCCAGGAGTAGGGGTGTTTGAAGCTTTGAATTCTTCAACTTCACTTAATAAAATAGAGCTTTAACAACTACGATGCTTTAAATATAAAGATATTGACTGTTTTTGTTGTTTGATAATGCTCTGGATCTCGGATTTCCTCAATTCTCCATCTAGCGTCCCTTAGAATTATAAATTGGTTGATAGGTACACAGTTATAAAATTTTGTTATCACACTCGTGAACAACTAGAAATGAATAGGCTTATAATTTGTGTTTTGTGATTTTAAAGTAAAATATATTTGTTATTAAAATAAAAAGAAATAGTGCCTAATGGTATGGAAATGTATAATAAGACACTGTAGAAACATTGTACAATAATGTAGGTAAAGTGAATGATAGTGAAGGAATTATCACTTCTTCACTCTTCACACAGTTTTAAATTTTCGGAAATATTTATTTTCTATAGGAAGACACATTTAAAACACAAAGAAAGATAACTTTGTGTTTTGTGTATTTTAAATGTGTTGTCATATGAAAAAGAAATATTTCCAAAAATTTAAAACAATGTGGAAGTTTGAAGAAGTGAGAATTGGGAAGTTGAAATAGTTTGAGAAGAGAAGAAATGAAGTGTGAAGAGAGAAGTGTGTTTGTTTTTATCTAGGCCTAACATAACTATCCATTCAGGTTGGCTTCCTTCACTATCTTTACTTTACATTAATATAATTGTTATATAATACCAATTTGTCTAAAATAGTTTTTTTAAGAAATAATATTTTTGTCTATCTCGCTATAATATGTTGCTTGTTCTTGGATTTTGAATTTGATTTTACTCTGCACACTGTCCCATTATTAAAGCTGGACTAGTAATTTTAAATATAGGTATTGTGTAATTTTCTTAAAATATTCATTATTTCTCTTTGTCACATTTTTAGATTTAAAAAAATAGGTTTACTGTGCAACTTAATATTCTCACTTTGACCTACTATAATTAACTTTTTATCAATTAGTGTTTTTAATGACAGTAAAAACTGTGTTAGTTTGGATTCTTATGTCTGAAATGGCTCTTTGATAAAAACTGAACAAAGTGAAATTAAATTGTGCAAGCAACCTAAAAATGAAAAATATAAAATATAAGGGTATTAACTTGTGAGCCACCGAAAATAGTTACCAAAAGTTTCAGTACTGGAGGAAAGCAGCGCCTCTGCTCCACTTGGAAGAATAATACGATACAACAAATTAAACGCATAGTATTCAAGTCTTTCTTGTTATTTAATTCATGTTGGTACTTTGCAGAATTGAATAATTATATTGGGCTGAGCTATTCCACATCCACAATAAACTATACGACTATAACCAACACAAGAGAATCAAATATAACCGATAGAAAATTAGTTCCAAAAATAATTATAGAGGGCGGCACAGGAAATATAGTTTCGTAAGAAAGGGAGAAACGTAAAGATAAAACAAAAGCATTAAAAATTAGCAAACATTGTGTTTGAATGAGCCTATTACCTACGAATCAGACTAATAAGACATAAACGATCGAAGGAACAAACCATAATTTGTGTCAAAAGCAAAAAGCGAGGCCCTGATAGTAGATTGAATTCTCTATCCAACCATATAAGTGTGCATAGGCCTAGAGCCCACAGATCTGAGCAATTTGACCAAAACTTGGAAAAGGCCGGAATCTTTTTAAGGAAAATCCTCCATTACACATCTTTTTAAGGCGCTCAAGCGGTCAACGAATTTGTGTAGAGAGCACAAAGCGGGGCCCTGATAGTAAATCTAATTCTCTATCCAACAATATAAGTGTGCATAGGCCTAGACCATAGAGATCTGAGCAGTTTGACCAAAATCTGGGGAAGAATGGGATTTTTTTTTAATGAAAATCCTTCATTACACACTTATTTAAGGCGCTCCGGCGCCCAAACAAGAATTTGTGTCAAGAGCACAAAGCGGGGCCTTGAGAGTAAAATTAATTTTCTATCCAACCAAATAAGTGTTCATAGGCCTAGACCCTACAGATCTGAGTAATTTGACCAAAACCTAGGGAAGAATGGGATTTTTTTAAAGTAAAATCCTCCATTACACACTTCTTTAAGGTGCTCCAGTGCACAAAAGAGAATTTGTGTCAAGAACACAAGTGGTGCCGTGATGGTCCCAATTATCGTCTATTCAACCATATATATTCGCGGGCCTAGACCATATACAACTCCTAATTTGATCTAAGAAGGAATAAATATACAACTTTATTTTTAATTAAAATTTTGTTTAAATAGCTCTTCCGTCAAAATCATATTTTATGTTTATTTAACTGTCGAAAGTGTAAGGGTGTATTATTACCTGCATGCTTGTCCATTTTTTTTTAACTGCTTGTAACTTATCCCTCATTTGTTGCACCCTTGATTCTACCTTCCTTTCCCACTCTTTATTATTTTTCTACAGTAATCAACATCAAACTATTAAAGCTTGACCCTATGACTCATACTTCTGACCCAGACTAAGGGCAGAACCTGTTCCCCCCTCCTAAAGCCAGTCCTCGCCAATATTTCTGAGAAATCTGATGTGCTTGCGGGAATCACATTTCGTGGACAGTCTGACTGACTCACGAATCTAACCCACTTTCGTAAATAAAGCAATTGAAAAAATTGCCGTAAACTATTTCCAGCCATAATGACAAGTTGTATTATATCCATCACAATTACAATTTAACACTTTTCACTTTTAAAACCAATAACATCATACTACTTTTTATTTGTTTGTAAAGATTTTCATTACTGTTTTAGTACATTTCATTATATATCTATTTAAATAATATATCCAAAACGGTTTTATGTTTGACAGCCTACTACACAAATCTTGCTAGTGGTTGGTGAACTTTATAACAAACTTACTTAAATATCAGTGTAAACTAATTATATTAACTTCAAAACTATTTCATTTGTTTGTTCTTGGTTACTTTTCCAACCTCACATAAGTAGGCACGCAATCTAATTGTTAATCTGATAATAGTCTTGTTGGCTTGTCAGATCAGGCATCATATCCAGGCTGGGTGTAGGTCTACTTGAGAGGTTTCTCCTAAATGGTTTCACACTCTCTTTCCACGCCAAGGTGGGTGCACTTCCTCTAAATCATATCTACCTCATCCCTAAACTAATAATGTAATTAGTACATAGGCGTATAATCCAAACGAAGACGCTGTGGTAGAAAAAAACTTTTCACAAAAACAAAATACAAACATTGTTCTTTGTCATATCAAACACTTCCATTTTAAACAAAATCGTTATTTCCAAACGTCTAAAAATATATTTTAAAAATGCCTTCATTATTAGATTAAACCGTGGGTGCAGCTAAGAGTTCTGTCATCCAGGAAAAACTAGGATCCCACCGGCTCTCGGTACCAATGATGGTTTTTAAGGCCATTTTGACTTAAAACGCGTCTTTTATATTCACCTTAATAATCAATACTTTATAATAATAATAATTTTTATCCGCCTCGGTGCCCGCATAGTCTAACCCGCTAATCTCGGGTTCAATTTAATTGCCGAGGACGGGGAGATCAGGGTTTGATCCAGGTCGGGTGTACTGAGGGTGGTTTTTCCTAAATGGTTTTCTACTCTCTCTCTACGCAAATTCTGGTGCACTGCCTTCAAGTTACACATACCTCATCCCTAGCCCATTAGATTAACTAGTACATAAGCGTATAACCAAAATGGATAGTAATAGGTGGTGGGAACAATATTACTATTTACTTAAGGTTTTGAGAAATAAAACACACAAATAACATAATACTTGTGTTGCAATAAATTAAAGAAATAAAAAAGAAAAATAGTCAATCATAACCTAAGCCTCAAAATTTAAAATGTGTACAATTTTTAAAACATATTAAAATAAACATGATAGTTCAATAAAAATAATCCACATATTTAAAATATTTAAAATATTTTGAGAGATTTTTTTGTTTCAAAGATTTTTTTATTGCATCGTCATGACAATGTTAAATAAAGGCAATGGTCAACTTTGTGAGCTTCCATAGTAAGATTTTTTTAATAATAATAAAAAAGGGGTATTACTTAAATTCATTTTAATTGTAGCAAGGAGAAGTAAGAATGAGTATTATAAGGAACGTATTTGGCAAAAGTGACAATTGGATGATCAATAGTTATACTTTTGAGTCAATTAACGTACAAGTTCTTAAAAAAGAGGTGTTTTTTAATAGAAGTGATAAATAATTAATTTTTCAAGGCTAAAAATTAGATTTCAGGATTTTAATCACATAAGTGTCATCTAGATTGTTTAAGAGACTTGAATTAAATAAATAGGAAACATCAGTATTAGAACAAGATTCTATAAAGATATTAGAAAACAATTTTATTGAAACAGAAAGTGTAAATAGTTCGTGTTTGAGCTGGAGTTGTTAACACTATGACAGTTAATGAATAATCAAGCTCTGCAGAATATAGGAACCAGATGCAGTAAAAACAATTAAATTAATTTGCTATTGATATTGGAATTGAACACTTATAATTACATAAATAAATTATCAAAAAAATATTTAGGAACTGATCAAAAGCAACTTGAATTAAAAAAGAACAGAAGTTAAATAAGTTCTATAAATAAAGAAATTATAGACAAATTTGGGAATTTTATAGAAACAAAAGTTCAAATATATCAAACTAAACTGGAGTGTTGATAATAATAATTATTAAAAGAGAATAAATTTAATAAGATCTATGAACAGTAAATAAAGCAATTAACAATTACAATATATGATAAAATTGTTCAAATTTGATTAAAAATAAGATGGCGTATTGACTGATTACTTGAAAGATAATTGAAAGATAATTTTAATAAAATCTAGAAAAATGAATAGAAAAAGTTTTTACATAATGCAAACATATTAAGATTGAATTATACATGAATCATGTTGAAATTTGAAATTTTCTTTAAAAAATCTTGTTCTTTCATAGGTTTTGGTCAAATAGCTCAACTTAAACGGTTGAATAGAGAATTGAACCTACTATCAGGGCCCCGCTTTGTGCTCTTGACACAAATTCTGGTTTGATCGTTGGAGCGCCTTAAATCAGTGTGTAATGGAGGATTTTCATTTAAAAAATCCCGTTCTTCTATAAGTTTTTGTCAAACTGCTCAGATCTGTAGGGTCTAGGCCTATGCACACTTATACGGTTGGATAGAGAATCAAATTTACTATCAGGGCCCTGCTTTGTGCTCTTGACACAATTTCTGGTTTGGGCCCTGGAGCGCCTTAAATATATGTGTAAACTTAAAAAAATTCCGGTCTTCCCCAAGTTTTGGTCAAATTTCTAAGATCTGTAGGATCTAGGCCTATGCACACTTATACGGTTGTATAGGGAATTGAATTTACTATCAGGGCCCTGCTTTGTACTCTTGACACAAATTCTGGTTTGGGCGCTGGAGCTCCTTAATAAAAGAGTGTAATGGAGGATTTTCCTTAAAAAAAATTCCGTTCTTTCAAAGGTTTTGGTCAAATTGCTCAGATCTGTAGAGTCTAGGCCTATGCACACTTATACGGTTGGATAGATAATTGAATCTACTATCAGGAACCCACTTTGTGCTCTTGACACTAATTCTGGTTTAATCGCTGGAGTGCCTTAAATAAGTATGTAATGGAGGATTTTCATTAAAAACATCCCGTTCTTCCCTAAGTTTTGGTCAAACTACTCAGATCTGTAGGGTCTAGGCCTATGCACTCTAATATGGTTGGATAGAGAATTGAATTTACTGTCAGGTCCTGCTTTGTTCTCTTGACAAAAATTCTGGTTTGATCGCCGAAGTGCTTTAAAAAAGTGTGTAATGGAGGATTTTCCTTTAAAAAAATCTCGTTCTTACCAACGTTTGGAAATTCCCCAAAATAAACGTAAAATCTTATATTGTAATATTTATGTAGTCATATTGTAATATTCAAGTAGTCATATTATAATATTCATGTAGTCATATTGTAATATTCATTTAGTTACAGCAGTGCACTCTTTAAAATTATAGTTAAAATTCATGTAGCTATAGACTTTTCAACTGTTTAATATAGTAACATATATAGTTGATTACAAGCCTGCGCTTTACCCTAAACTCCCCAAAATAAATGTATATGTGGGTGTGGAATAGTTCAACCCCGTATAATTATTATAACCTTAACCAATTTGTATAATTTCTTTGAGACATATTTTTTTTACAAGACTTTGAAAATACCTTTAAAAATGATTTGAAACTTTTTTTTAAAATATTGATAAATACGCAGTGACCTAACCTAATGTTTATAATCAAGGTCATAAGATGGAATGTGTGTACCATACATAGCCATATGCTAAAATAATTTAAAGGATGCTATTTGGAAATTAATGAAGATTAATGTGATTAGACCTCCCAAAGAAAGAAGCTTAAACACGCGTCTTAAATTTTTCTAGGTTTGAGTTGAAATAGGCCTACTCTTAGACTTTCTAGACCTTATATAAAAAGTTTAGGTAAGTCGTCTGTGAAAATTAGTTTAAATGTAATTTTATACTTTTAGTATTATTTACATTCTAAACAAAACAATAATGAAATAATCCATATCGTACAAGTATTGGTACTACATAACAAGCCACTAAATAAATATTAAATTTAATATGGTTGAGTAAGAAATGTTTAAGATAATAAAAACTGTACATATTTTATTTAGCATACCATTTAGATTTGTGAAAACTATGAACTTGCTTACTATTGGTTCACATTTAAATTAAGTGGCTGTTAGGTTAATTCTCTTATTAAAGCATACTATGGTGCATACATCCTGGAATGACAGTTTTTTTTAATAGGAAGTTGTCTTAGCTTATTTATAGTTTTACTAACATACTGGTTGTTTTGGAGTAAAATATAGGTAATGCTATGGATTGTAATTGTTAAACTCTTGATATGCTTAAACTATTTTGAAAAATCGCTATACCGATACCCTTTGGACCTGAAAATACTTGATAGTGCTTCACTTGCAATGAACAAACATGACACAATAATATAGGGGTGTGCAAAGCTTTGAAATGTCAAAGCTGAAGGTAAATCTCCACAGACACAAACAATAATTATCACACCCTTGAAACATTTAAAAGGAGGAAGAAAACTGGGTCATTCTGTATCAACTGATCCAATATTTAAACACTTTTAAACCTATTGGATTTTTTCAAATTTGGTTCACCTAATGGACATTCATAGATAACCTACCTAGTTTTGAACAGTTTTTAATCTCAATAACTTTTGGCCTTGAATTTCTCAAAAATTTTATTTTTATAAACTCTGAAAGAAAAATCACACGTGCATTAACTTATGTAGGGGTATATATTTTAGCAACATTTGTGGAAAGTTTCATGGGATCAGTGTTTATTTAATAGAATTATTTGTCACAGAATGACGAAACTTTGATATATATTTTGAACATATTTGAAATGTATCACTGAATATTAAAAATTTCATAATATATTGTAATTATTTTTAGAACAGCTACTAAATAGTTTTTTTAACACCGACAAGTGATTAAATGGCATTTCTAGAGTAAGCCTAGACATATACAGAAATGCCATGAATTAATATCTGCCTAATGTGCTTGGGTTTCTTTCTCGAAATCTTTCTACCTAAATTCACTTAATGGATGGTTTATAAATTAAAAGTACAGTTATGTGACAACAAAAACCTTGTCTTTGAATTTGCTTCACATTTTCAAAGTGACTGCCACACAGTCCTATGATAAAAGACTTAGTTAGGCCTATATATTTTGAGATTTATAAAATTACTTTTCTATTTTAGCCAAATGTTTTTAAGTCATCTTAAGTAAATAAATAATAGTGATTGTACAGTAAAAATTCTGTATGTTAAAACTTATTAAAGAACCCTATTGAATTTGGCCATGTCTTATAACTACAGTAGCCTCGGCACCCACAACGTATTGTAACTTAGCTTGTAATCTGAAGTTATCAGCACTTCACGTGTCCTTTAGATTTTGTTCCAACCTGTTGTATTTATTACAACTGATTGGCAATTTTTTTCTGTGCACATGTGTGTGTGTGCGTGTGTGTGTGCGCGCGCTCTATCATGTATTCTTTAGATATATACTCCATTCACGGTAGGAATTACTGTCTGAAAGGTCTTTTTTCCTACCAAAATCCTACTATATAATAGCTTTCTGGTAGGGAAAAAGGCCTTTCAGAAAACAATTCCTACGCTGAACAGACTTTAGCTCCAGCCAGTTGTGTTTCATATAACAGAGTGGCCCTGTCTTTCTTTCCTTTTCACTATAATTTCACAAAACTGTATTATTGTATTCATTTAGCTAGTTCATTTATATTGTAATTAATAATTCATTAGTAGACTAACTACATTGTTTCACTCTTATTTTGCCACTAATCTACCTAGGCTTATATATATTTAAGCATTCTTTATATCTTCTAATGTTTCACTTTATAACATTCCAATACCAAAAATATTATGCTATTAAAAATGTAAAATAGCCAATTATTAATAATGCTCCTTTCTTTAGAAGATTAAGCAAAAAAATAAATATGGGTGATTCTCCAGAAAAGTGACATTTTGATGTCCCTTCAATCTTGTGTGTGTGTATATATATATATATATATATATATATACACAGTGGAGCGTCGTTAATCCGGATCGATCGGGACCGGGACCCATCCGGATTACTGAATTGTCTGGATTTTCAAATGTGCTTTTAATAACTGTATACATACGTAATGTATTGACTAGAGGATACATGACGCTCGGGAGTCTACTGTATTGCAAAATAGAGGCTGAAGG
>CABFWB010005677.1:9363-26431 GCA_902151455.1 Timema bartmani | reverse complement strand
GGAAACATTTAGTACCCTTTTAGATGTATAATTTGTGGCATAAATATTTTCAAGATAATTTTTTTAGCACTTGAATACAATTATGAGAAAGTGGAAATTCTCATTCCCCTGTCTTGTCCCTACTCTCTGTGAGGTGATTCTTTTACTTAAAAGTTCTTTAATATTTGTGATATTAATTTGTTTTTTGATAAAATATACTCAATAATACAAAGAATTAGTATTAATAGTAATAAACAATAAGAAACATACAAGAAGTTGATTTTAAAATTTTCAAACTTTGTCCATCAATTTATTTTCAGTCCCCTGCCCACTTTTGAAATTCCGACTCACTTAATGAGGAAGTAACCTGTATTTACTATACAGCCGTGATAATATGGTCTTACACTTGACTAAAATAGTGGGGGCCATTTTCTTATTGTTTGTGTTTCAGAAATCCAGCTAGGCAAAATCTCTAAGAAAATTTTCAGTAGTTGTTTTTATTCAATCTAATTCCCCTTCCTGTTTGTATGAGGTAAGTACTTAAGAAAAATACATTTTAAAGGTACAAATTATATATAATATAGGAACAGTTATTTATCTGTCTCAAACAAGTTTTTTTTATCACTCACACTTTGGAGGGAAATGACTTAACCTAAAATTTCTTAGTCCCCTGCAGTGGCGTATTCTGAGAAAATGAATAGGTATGCTGTACTCTAAAAGCTGCAGGGAGGATTTGGGGGTCAAAGACTCTTAACCACCGTTGGCCAAGAAGGTCAAGAGATACTTCCCCTAGAAATATTTAAGTATGAGTACCTTGAGTTTAGAATAATGGATCTAAAACATTTATGTTTTTTTCGTACTCGCATTCTATCTTGGGAAATTTCCTACCTCCCAAATCCCCTCGTCTATCTCTGTTTCAATGTCCATCTTTACAGCCTATTACATATTCTGACTTCATAAACACACACCAGAACTATGCTCAAAACACGCCACAACGTGAAACTACTGATGATTATCATCCACTCAAATTGTAATGAAATATCAAAACACAGCACACTGCAGTTCATCGCAATACCTAAATAATCTAAGATTTAAGTAAAAATGTCAAGACTAAGAGTTATGAGCACACTCCTGACTGTATAAGAGTGGCATACACTATTAAATTGGTTGAGTGTAATTAAAAGTACACACAGGTAGCATTTTCATTTTTCATTTATTTGAGGTATTTAGTGTGCACTTTCTGGGCCAAGTGATTATATCAGCACACGACTTAACTTACATCTAGAACAAACACAACACCCAGCCACCTGGCGGTTAATTCATCACTGTGAGAGAGGAAATCAAAATTTTACCAATAATATTTTTAGGCCATGCCGAAAATCAAACCCTGAACCCGGCAAACTACTGACTGAGCTAAGGTGTCAGACTCGCAGGTAGCAATACGCAAAGTAAAAAGAAAATATATAGAAAAATATATCAGAACTTGGTGGGAAGAGTAAGGTGGATTGTCCAACTCACGTTGCAATAATAATTATGAACCTAAAACTATCTATTAAATCCTAACTATGCTCCAGAAGCTATTTAGATTCGTAAACTGTGATAACAGTAACAAATGGGAGGTTTTTTCCTATTGGGCCTATTTCTCTTATTGTTAAGACATTTACATCTGAAAATAAATTTTATTTTTCCTTTTTCTGACCAATCATTTTGAAAGTGAAATTACACTCCTAACTTTTGGGATGCCTTGATGTATAATTATATAAAATCCCAATTACTAATAATGAGATAATGTATGCTGCAAAAAATTATAAACTTATAAGCAACAACCAAAAGAACAAGGTTTAAAACTCCATAAATACTTTATACTAAAAAACAAAAACACTGTCTATCTACTACAGTTAAATTAGCTCCTCATTTCCCACGCTCCATACTTCACCTGTGTATACTCTAAAATGGTGGTAAATATGCTTGCCAAATACATGATGATACATGTGCCTAGAATGCATAAACATACTCAAATATGTATTTAATTATTGCATAGCTTAAAGCTTGTTGTTTATACGATTATTTCACATATATTATTTGCATTTATTTTATTTTACTTGAACTATACTAGCCTAGTAAATAATCATTGTGATCTTGATTCTTGAATACTTGTTCAACAGTTGGCACACTGTTTTGCTTGCGATACGTATTCAGCAAGCCCTGGGTTGTAAACACCCTAGTTCATTGGTCAATGTTTGTTAGCGAGGGGCAAGGAGGAGTGTTGCAACCCCATAGACATTGGTCAAGGTCATTAGAACTTCTCTAGCTTTGCTTGCTGTTTTCAAGCAGCAGGTCCTGAGCTTCATAAGCTGGGTAGTCGTAGAAGACACTTTTGGAGGAATAATTACTTAAAACACAACATTCTTCAATTATGAACAAATATTAGTTTACAAATTAATAATATATAGATACATTATACATGTATATTTATTCATAATTTAAACATTAATATTGTCGTATCCCTCAGGTATGGGAACTCGAGGTGGGGAACTATTGGATTCGTTTCAACACCAAATCCTTGTTAGGAACCTCAGGTCTTGAAGAAATACTCAGATGTTAAAGAGTAAAGATTAGTGTTCAGACACTTTTATTAGTTAATAACAAAAGTATATTACAAGTTCGTGATTCACATGAAGAGTAATCCAGACCTTACTTATACATACCTTCAGTATGACTATTAACACCAAAATGAATAAGAGAGAGCCCCGATTTACAGATATCAGGGGTTTATATACCCTCCCTGTTTATCTCTGGAAGCTTCTAGCTACGCAGTACAAATGGTGCAAACAACAGTTCTGAGAGGAGCATGTGACTGGGGTGATTTCCACTGTTTACATATTTTGGACTTTAAGAAGTCACAATATTGTTTCTCACTAAGGAAATACGTAGATAACAATTATATCACGCAGTTCCTAAATTACTATAGTCTGTATGACTTAAGATTTACTTTAAATATATATAGTCTAACTCCTCTTCGTTACAACCTTTTTGTATTGCGTCACTATTACAATAAGTGTAACATTAACATATTAAATACCTTTATTTACCTGGTGGTATTATGATTATTGCTCTAAGGGATTATATTAATTGACTAACTCCCTAGCTATATGACAATATCTACACAGTTTGCACAAACAACATTGAATTTAGAAACTTGTCCATATAATCATGGGTATGCGGCACAGGACTAGCATACCCAGAGAATACGCCACTGGTCCCCTGTCTTTCATTCTCCTGTAAAAAAGGATACAGGGGAATGAGATTAGTGACAGGGGGATGAGATTTAAGTCCTGACCACTGTATATTATATTTTTTAAATAATTGTTTGTTATATTTATACAAACCCTAGGCTCTCTTTGTGAAGCTACACATTTTATAATTTTGCTTTCTTAGATCAAACAATGCTATGTTTCACCTGACGTTACTTTTATAAACTGTCTGCCTTTGGGGCAGAAAAGCTTGTGATGGCGGTGCTACTGGTAAGCTACTGAAGCTAATTTTTGTTGGCTCAGGATACTGTGGTTACCATTTTGCAATGTGTTTCTGATAAAAAAAGTAAATAAACTAAAAAATACTTTAAAAAGCTGTCATGCAGTTTTTCTTTCATCATTTTTTACCAAATGTATTTTATGCTTACAACATAGGAAGGGCTTACTCAGGTGTTTGCTTCCAGATGAAAAATGGCACCAAAGGAAAAAATGAGCAGAGAAGAGTTATTGCTTAAGAAACGATTGAGAGAAAGGGAAAGATATATGAAAATAAAAGAAGATTCGACTAAATGAGAGCTTCAAAGAGGAAAAAATATGAGAATAAAAAGATAAAAAAAGTTTAAAAAAAGCTGCAGACATGACTCAGAGAGAAGCAAGGTTAAAACGAAATCAGTGGAGAAAACATGCAAATGCTTACTACAAAAGGAAGAAAAATGCAGCATCAATGGTTCTACTGGAGAGTCTACCAAGCTCTGACACCAGTGCTATGCCCCAATTTGAGTCAGTCCAAAGAAACTCATGAAGAAAGAGAATTCACCGAGATCATAGCAAAATTATTAACCACAATTGGGCACTACTGATTGAGAATGCAAGGCCTAAGGGTTTTCGAGAAAAGTATAGGAAGCATTACTATAGAATCCTCAATCAATACAAAGAAAATGTAAACAAAGACATGACACCTAAAACTAAAATGAAAAAAATTATTGAAAATAAGGACAGAAATTTAGTGGCCAAGCGTCTGCTTTTTGGAAAAGCTTTAGAAGTTCAAATTAAGTCGAACTTAGAAAACCTCAAATCTATTAAAAGAAAACGCTGCGTTGTTTCATGCATACTTGGAAATAAACAGGTTCTGAAGAAATACAAAGTCATGAAGGAGGTAAAAAAAATTGTAACTGATCATTGTGCAAGTTACTCTCTGACTAACAATTCTCTTGAAAAGGTAAGGCAGGAAGCTTTATGGGCTAACATAAAAAGTGATGTTCAGAATTTCTTGGAAGACAATGAACACAGCCGAGTAGTGCCAGGAAAAAAAGACTGCATAACACGCAAAAAGGCTAAGAAGCAAAACCGCTACCTAAATGATACAGTGAAAAAACTCTACTCAAAATTTGTGTCTACATAATTATGATCGTAGAATCAACTATTCTTTTTTTTTTGTAAGTGTGGAACATTCTGGGTGGTTTGCCAAAAACTCCAAGAAAGAGATACTTGCCAATGCAAAACACATGTAAATACAAATGATATTATTTCCACTTTGAGCCAGCATAAAATTATTAATCACAAAAATGCAAAGGAGGTGGCTGAAGGACTTTGTTGTGAGGGATACAATGTGAACAGTTTGTTGCGGAAGTGTTCACAGTGTCAGAATAAAACTATACATTTTAGAGAATTTAATGGTGACATGGAGGTATACTAATATTGCTGGGTTCAACCAATTGATCAGTACAAGGATAAAACTGGAAATTATAAAGATGTTTAGAACACTGTCAAACTTCGTAAAAAAATAATTGTGCTTGCGCTGACCAAAAGTCTACCCAGTATAATGATACGGTTTATAGCACATGATGCTATCATACTCTATCAATACTCTGCTTTAAAGTACTTAGAACTTTCCCTGAATGATAACAAAGTGTTATTACATATTGACTTCAGCGAAAATTACTCGCCGAAATACGCAGAGGAAATCCAGAGCTACCATTTCGGAGGGAGTCGTAAGCAAGTTACACTTCTTACATGCTCCTTGCTTTTAAAGACAGCACATTAGGTCGCTTAAAACCTAAATCTTTCTGCACATTGTCAGAAAACTTTAAACATGACCCCCCAGCAATACTGGCGTACATGGAACCTATTCTTATGTTTCTACAGACTATCATACCAGACTTAAAAATCCTACATATCCTTTCAGATAGTCCATCAAACCAATATCGAAACAAACTGATATTCTATAAGTTTGGTAACTTATTGAGTGATTACTTTCCTAAACTACACTATTCAACATGGAATTATCTTGAAGCCGGTCATGGCAAGGGAATGCCAGTTGCAATAGGAGGGACAGTCAAGAGATGTGTTGACAGATTGGTTACTGAAGTTCTTTTGAAAGTCTAATCACATCATTGAAAGAAAACTTAATGAACTTTCAAATTGCAGTTGTAACGGAAACAGACATTGTCAAAATTAGGGAGAAAATTGATTTGAGTCAGGTGATACCTTTTAAAGGCACAATGAAGGTACACCAGGTTGTTCATGTTCATGAAATTGGAAAGCCAAAGATTCTGTGGATGAAATTAATGAGTTGTTTTAGGTGTATGCATGAAAAAAAGAATTGCTTGATGAAAAAAATGAACTTCATTGTTCACATTTCAAACTTGGGTGCATTGAATATCAATTAAATACTGAGTCAGCAGATTCAGAATTTCACTCATTGGAAGGTGAAAGGAATGAGAAGGTAGGGGAGAGCAATGTTGTTGAAGACGGAAATTACGAGAAGCAAGAAGAAAGCAGATATGCAAAGGAAGAAGAAAGAAGGGGGAGAGGGAAGAAGAGGTAAGAAATGAAAGGAAACAAAAAAGAAACGAGTGAGAAAATTAAGTCAGTTTACTGGAATGACATAGAGCCGGAAATATTTGTTTTATTTAAGTTGTCCACTGTGGGGGAAAAATATTACCGAGTACAGGTATGTTTGCAGTGTGCAGAAAAAAGACAATGAAGATGGTGAAATAACAGTTCAAGGATTACGACTAAGAAATGAAAAGGGCACAGAGTTCATGATACAGGAAGGAGATACATTTAATTTATCCATTGACTCTGTTGTGGAAAAACTCAATAAACCTATACTTTTGTGGAAAAATCAAGTTATCGCTTATAAATTTATTAGACCTGGTGATGTTTATGAAAAAAAAAGTAAATTGTTCAGTTTTACAATGTTTAGGTTAATAAAGGCCATTGTTAAATCACTAGGTCATTTTTTTTTTCATTCTCCTGCTTGCTTAAAAACTAAAACTGACTAATTTCGCCTTCCAGAGGGAGATAGTGATTTCTCCTTTAAGAAACAATTAAATGTAATTATCCTTAATCATCTTACTAGATTAAGCTGCAAAAATATTGAAATATATCATAAAAAATTTTAGGAGATAAAAATGTCACTTTTCTGGAGAATCGCCCATATAACTTAGAATATACAATCACTAAAACAAAGCCTGTACAAAAAAAATTTGTTATAATTCAAAACTCATAGTCTCCTATTGAGCAAATGCTCTTCAGATTATGTATATTCAACTCTTTAAATAATAATAATAATATTTAGTAATTAAATGGCAACTAATGGTGCAGTTTTGAATATGAAAAAGATAGCAGTTAGTTTTGGGCCGAATTAAGATTTTTAAATTTGTTTATTTAGAACTATTACCAACGTCATCACAAATGTTAGGATCTACTGACTATGGTTGCAATTATAAAGTCTTCAACCAGTTGAGGTGAGCCTCCAATCTGATCTTAGATTGTGATCAATTTCACTTTGTTAGTTTCAATTCAAACATTAGTATGAGCCTCGATCTCACCTTCATCGGCAGTCCAGTCTATTTAAATAATGACGCCTTAGACTATTCCACCACAGAACTAAATATCAATTAACTTAATAAATTTAATAGTTGAAGGCTAACCTTGGAGGATTTCATCATGTTATTTTCCCTGTGCCAAGAATGTTCTGACAATTATTTATACATAATTTTATTCCTTAAAGGATTTACCTATTTACTATCAAATGTTATAGGTTATGTAATATAAAAATGATGCTGAACACTTGATGTAAATAATCTACTTTTACAAGAATCACTGTATTTTT
Source organism: Timema bartmani (assembly GCA_902151455.1). Lineage (NCBI taxonomy): Eukaryota > Metazoa > Arthropoda > Insecta > Phasmatodea > Timematidae > Timema > Timema bartmani. Next base: position 19,078 of record CABFWB010005677.1, on the reverse strand, counting down.
AATATAAATTTCCTTCACTCTTGCAACCTGTGATGCAATTCTTATGTATTGTAGCCTCGTGTATTTTTTAATCGTTTCTTTGACTGTACACTTATTTTACTATGGAGGGTCAAACTTTAAAATTAAAATAGCCTATTCCATAGGTTTTTGTTTAATATAAAGGTACCATATCATTTGAATAGTGTGTATATATATATATTTTAGTGTTTTTTATAACAATCCTAAAGGTTTAATTTTTGTTAGGTTTGCATCAAAGGTTGTGATTTTTTTAATTTTACTATGTTGAATAAGTAGACTACCATTTAAAAAAAATAGGCTACAATTGATATTTTATAAATGCTTTAATAATCAACCATTTCAACACACAGTTTTCAGAATAAGAAGATAATGTCAACAAACTTTGTACTCTCTTTGTTTGTATTTTTAGAAAATAAACATTCCTGGTGAGACATTACAATTAAACTGTAAAGAGTTGCGTTGGAAGGGTAGGCCTATTAATAGGCCTAGCTATTAATTATGGAGCAGATATTTGTAAATCAATGCTATATGCAGAATATAATATCTTAAAGAATTTTTATTGCATAGGCCTATATTTTTGGATTACCTTTTGTAAAGTGTATGTTTGATTGACCGTAATTGGGTGCATTCATAATGAAGTTTTGCAAATATTTTAGGTCATTTTTTTCTAAATTTTATGTACATTTTTAGAGTTATTAAATATTTTTTATAGGTCATCAAAGTCCGGGTCCTCTTATTAGTATTAATGATATTAGAGGGGAAATTAGGAAAAGAATAACGTCAAGTTGGAAAATTCATGCTACTACTCGGTCAATAAATTTTTAACGTCTCACCTTTTGTCTAGAAATTTACAATTCAGAATATACAAAACAATAGTTTTACCAGTTGTTTTTTAAAGTTGTGAAACATGGTCTATTATCTAACACGAGAAAAAATGTATGGTGTTTGTAAAATAAGTACTTAGGAAAATATTTAGTCCAAAGAGATGTTGATAGTGGAAAGTGGAGGGGGTTACATAATAATAAGTTACATAGCCAGTACTCATCACTAGAGAATGGGCCAGTTTCATAGTCAGACCTAGTACTCCTCAAGCTTGGCACTATACTGAATACAAGACACCACCTACCTAGACCAGAATAGAATCGGCGAAACTGGCCCATTCTATTTGAGTTTAGGTAGGTATTGTCTTGTATTCAGTATAGCGCCAAACTTGAGGAGTACTAGGCCTGACTATGAAACTGGCCCATTACATTCTGGTGTAGTTAGGCTTGTCCTCTATTTGGTATTGAGCCTCACTTGAGGTGCACTAAGTCTGATTATGGTTATGTACCTAAGTAAATTATAGTATAAGATACATTAACTTTATTTGTAGAAACTGCCAATTTACTCAAGATAATTATATTTATTACTATACTATATTTGGGAAAATGAGTGTAATATTGGTATTCCCTTTAAAATATGGCTCTATGTGGCATACTTTTGCCACAGTTTCCATTTTGGAGAGTTATTTTTAATGTCCCTAACAAGACATAAAATCAAGCTATTATAACCGTGTAGGTTTACACAGTACATATTTTTGCTAAGTCTAATGCTTTCAATAAATATACATGAAACAATGACCATTGCTGTCGAACTGTATACATTCCTGTTTGAAGATATTTTGATATGAAACTAGTTTAATACATACAACCAATTCTTGGACTCATTAATTTGTTAAATACATACGAGGGGTGGTTTTTAAGTAAGGATTGTTTTGCAATAAAATAGGAACTACTAAATACTTTTGGGTAATTTTTTTTTTATCCCATTCTACATATCTTCAACTAATTTTCAAAATAGTTTCTGTTGTTATTTAAACATTTGTTGTATCATGAGATAAGTTTTTGTAGACCCTCGGCATAGAAGACTGCCGACAATTAAAATAGGAAAATTATTTTTTGAATATTTAAATGCAATAAAAAAATAATAACTATACAATAATTATACAATAATTGATTTGAATAATATTAATCTCTTAAAATTCAAAATTAAGGAACTTATTTGATAAACAATGGCACCTTAAATATTATAATATATGTGTTATTTTTGTAAATGTGTTTTTTGTTACCACTCTATATGTAGAATATGGATCAAACTGGTGACAAGTCTGAAAAGCCCCAACAAGTTCCTGTCTGTGAGCTTAATTCAAAGAATGAAACAAAATGTCTGAGATACCATCCTAACTTTGAAGGTAAGCGATCCAGCTCACACGGTCGGGTAACTTGGATATAAACCAAGATGGATTAAATAGCAAAGCTATGTTATTTGTTAGTTACAGTTGTAACCGCATCTAGATATCATCTTCTGTAAATTGAAAAAAACACCTAGACACGGGAATTGAACCTGGAACATTTGGCTTAATACACCAATGCTCTAACCACTGAGCTATCCAGGAGTTGTCCCCATGCCCAGGGTCATTCTTTCCTGGACAGCTCAGTGGTTAGAGCATTGGCGTACTAAGCCAAAGGTCCCAGGTTCGATTCCCATGTCCAGGTGCCATAAACCCTGACCTTAAAATGTAGTCTGTGCGTTAGACACATCTTCATTGCTCCATATTAGAATTAAACTTAACATATTTCAATTAGTTGAAAAATTACACCTGGATAAGTGAATTGAACCCGGAACTTTGGATTAGTATGCCAATGCTCTACCATTGAATTATCCAGGATTTGTCTCGTGCCCAGGGTAACTCTTTACCCTTAGCTTAAAGCACACTAATTTACAACTTTGTGTACTATAAACATCCTGGTGGTTCTGGGACAGTGTATGTTTATTTAACTGTGCTCTTTAGTGTTTGTGTACTACAAACATCCTGGTGGTTCNTGGGACAGTGTATGTTTATTTTAACTGTGCTCTTTAGTGTTTGTGTACTACAAACATCCTGGTGGTTCTGGGACAGTGTATGTTTATTTAACTGTGCTCTTTGGTATTTGTGTTGAACCCCTATTAGAGAGAGAAGTATTATGATTGTCAAAAAATTAAACTTTGGATTTTGATAAATGCTGACGTTTAGTGACCCCCTGAAACTAAAAATTTGTTTTAGCAATGACATCTGTTTATCTCTTTATCTGTCTATATCTTCATATACATATACATATACATATACATATACTATAATAATAATAATAATAATAATAATAATAATAATAATAATAATAATAATAATAATAATAATAATAATAATATTTAGGCTACAACGTTTTAAACCATTCCATTTTTGTGGTTAGTAAGTATGCTATTTATATTTCAGACCCCCCATATTAAAATATTATGGATCTACACCTGACTGGTATAAAAAAAAGTCAATTTGGGATTAAACCTTGATTGTATGGACTACAGACAAGAACACAACTACAAGTTCTTCATATAATATTTTCAAGTTAGTTGACTATTGCTTGTTTTCGTGATTTTTGCAGTTCCAAAAGAAGGCACACCTGTAGTTACTAAAGTAGTGAAGAGAGCTGGACCATATCTTATCGGGCCAACACTAGGAAGTTCACCGGTGAAAAGTATCGTTCAATGCTTAGCAAGAAAAGATGCCACTGACGATTTCTACTCTATTAAGGTAAGCATCAATTCCAATTTTTTGGTAATTTATTTTAAAATAAATTTAATATGCAGCATTTTTAATGAGCAGCTAAATTTCAGACTTGTTCACTTGAAAAAAATTACAAATATAATTCAAAATGTTATTTTTCAGGACAAAACTAAGTTTGCATTCTTAATAATGTACTGATAATTTAAGACTTAATACCAATGTCAAATCCCAACACTTGTTATCAACATGCTAGATGAAGATACATCGAAAATACTTAAAAAGGGGAAAATAAAAGGTCGCTTTGAGCTATCAAAGATATAAATATATGTATATTGTACCACTGAACCTGTGTGAGAGAGATTTATTACAAATGTGACACTAGGCTCAGAAAAACAATTATTGGAAAGTTGTTTTTACATTGTAGGACTTGAGGGAACATCAATACTAGGGAAAAAAGATGCTAGAAAATTAAAAGTATCGAAACTAGGATACCCGTTGAATGCTGTTAATGAAAGTAATTCAGTGGAAATGGTGGAAAAGAAGTATCCATTACTGCTAAAGGAAACTGTCTGAATAGTAAATGGTCACAAACTTAAGCTGGGAATAGACAAGAGTTTGATTCCAGTAACATGTGGATCAGGAAGAAAACATGAAGAATCAAGTAGAAACTACAAGACTAAGTGAAGAAAGGTCAATGAGCCATCAAAGTGGGTATCACCAATTGTGTGTAGTATAAAAACCAATGAGGAATTTAGACTTTGTATTAATATGGAGAAGATAAGTCATCTTGAAGTGTAAGGAAGTGTTGTACAGGACGTACTTTGTACCCATTTTCACACATGCAGCAGAAACATGGACAATGAATGTAAGAGAGACTAGGAAAGTGGACGCCATGGGAATGAAGTTTGTGAGGAGCATGTTATCTGTCACAAAAAGAAACAAGATTAGGAATTAAGTTATTCGGAAAAGAGTGGGGCTAAAGAGAGTACTTGAGATAGTAGAGGAAACAAGACTGAGATTGTATGGACATGTAATGAGGATACAAAAAGAGAGGATGCCAAAGAAAATGTTGTAAATGAAGTATGTAGGAAAAAGACTGCAGGGGAGGTAAGAATGAGATGGGAGGAGCAGATAACAAAAAGTGTTCAAATAATAGGAAAAGAATGGAAGAAATTAAAGGAGGAAGAATGGTGGAAGGATAAAGGAAAATGGAGGCATTTTACTAAACTGACCCGGCCACAGGCTGGAAACAGTTGATGATGCTGTAAAGATATGAGGGCTGCTAACTATGCAATCCATGCAATCCATGCAATACCCACAACCACAAAATTAGCGTTTAGTCTATGTGATACTACTGTATTTAAAAGCTGCCCTTTACCATAATGAGTTGGGCGAATCATCGAGATAACTACTTTTACTTTACCTCTTGGACCATACAGATACAAGATTTTTTTTTCCCATCAATTTTGCACTAGATGTGTTCCAGAAAATCATGGAACAAATACTTGAGTCGTGTGAAGGAGTGTAAGTGTATATCAACATCTTACTAATACATGGAAAGGACAAAAGAGATCAAGATCATCACTTAAAAAGTTTGTTGTCAGTATTTTAATAAAAAGGAGTTTCACTTAATAAAGAAAAGTATGTATGGTCTCAACCAAAAGTTGGATTTATAGGCCAAAAAGCAGCGCTTGGCAATTAATTTTGTTTGCGGACTGTATAAGCATATCAAAAAATTTCATGGGCCACCTGCGTATTACAAACCATTTCTAAGTCCTGATTTCTACCTTTTTACCCAAATCCATGTTGTGCGTCGACCGTATGGGTACGGTACCTGGTGACTGCTCTGAGACCTATAGCAGAGAATTACACCCCCTGGCGAGACAGGCAGGGCCACCTGGTAGCGAGCGGGCACACCAGGTCACCCCTCCACCCCCTTCCTATCGGTCAACCCCTGCACGGCCGGTGAGATGATCCGCCACACCCCAAAAACCCCCCTAGTGCGCGATCATTGGAACAGCCACGTAGCTACAAACTCTCGCAAGAGATCGCGCCAAAGCAAAAGGACCCAACAAGCGACAAATTTTCCAAGAAAAGGACTAAAAAATTCATTTTGTAAATATATTTAAATATGTAGTGTAACTAACTGATCATGTTAAATTTAAGAGTGTAAGATATATATGTTTTAGCATAAGTTTGAGAGATTAAGCCTTAGGGGGAGAGTTGGGCCCAACCTCCCCCAACTGACCAAGTATGTTGATGTCTGGAGATAAGGAGGCAAGAAATCAGAAATAAACATCTGATCTTTCTTTACCACCGATCTTTCGGTCTTTCTATTTTTTGTTCACCTTCGGCTTTCCTCTAGCGCTCAGACATTCGAGCTGCCATTCCAACCTCCTTCCCCCCTTTGCGCTCAGACCAATCTGGGCTGCCAACTTCTCTCTTGCCAAAAGAAACCCGTACCATCACAACACCGAACTCTTTCCTTATCCATAAGCCCCCTTCTCACTCACCCCAATTACTGTCGCAACAAGGGAGGACAAAACAGAAGAAACCGAGCGGAAACATATGCCATATTCAAATACCTATTTGCTCCCCCCCACGACCATGCTCCCCGCAGAACCCCTATCAACTGAGACCTCTCTCTCCTCACCCTTCCCCGTACAAGTCTTCCGAGCACCGAACGCTGATCTCTACAGATCTCAGAAGAACTAACATTCGATGCCTGAACGACAGGAAACTACAGCAGCTACTTTTGGACCTAAGCTTAACCCCCCCCCGCGCGTTCCTGCCAGTCAAGCAGCACTCCTTATTCTCTAACCGCTCTCCAGCCTAAAAACTAATACCCAACCCGAAGACCTCACAACACAACACACCACAACAACCACAACCAGAGCCCGACGAGAGAGATAAACATCCACAAGAAGCCTTTATTTTTTGTTTTTTAATATCCTAGTCGTGAAGATTTAAATTCACAAATATTTTGTAACTATGTTCACATTAATACTATGTGCAACCTTCCTTAAACAAACTAGACATGATTGTGAAAGATGGTGCATCAAAAATATTGGCTTGATGACTCAACTCAAAAAACAAACCCCAAATAAATGCTATGCACTATCTCATTCATCGAACTGTCTTATTTGCCATACCAGGTGGTTCCATGTCATTTGTAATGGATTCTTTTACAAAAATTAAAAATTTCATTCAGGGAACATCAAGCTTGCAGCATTGACTTTTCAGCGAATAAGTTGAAGAATTAGATGAAGGGCAATTGGATCTTCTTTTGTATAATAATGTGCTCTGGTTCAGCAAAGGAACAGTCCTAAATAGGTTTTATTCCTAGATGACTTCTGTGAGAGAATACTTAAGTTAACGGGAAGGTAAGTTAACATTAAAGCTACTGAATATCTGTTGTCACTAAATGATTATGACTTTCTTGCGCGGATGTGTTTTTTAGCAGACATGTTTAAACATCTTAATAGCCTGAATGTCAATTTACAAGGCCAGAATAGATTTGTAATTAATTTAATCAAGGAAATTGAAGCTTTTATTAAAAAAAAGTTGATTTTTTTTTAGCAATGTTCATTCCCACACATTTATGTTTTTTGCAGAACTCAAAAGACTTATCACATAGTTCAACATATGAAATGGAAAGTTCCTAAATAAATTAAAAATTAATTGAAACTAAGAATAGAAGATTTATACAATTCAATAACGGTTTTAACCCCTTGACGTACTTTGATGAGCAGGGCTCATCATAGCTTAGTGCGCCACACAGATACTTTGATGAGCAGGGCTTGTACATTGGGTTCTTGCTTATATTTCATAGATGGCAGGAGCTGTATGAATAAAACTTGGCGGTTTTATTCCTTATATTTCAAATAAACGTTTTGTTTGTTTTTGTGTACGTGTTTTTAGTGTTTTTTTCCTTATTTCTTTTATGAATTGCAGGATTGTTATAAATATAACTTGGCAGTTTTAATTCTTATTTTTCTTTATTTTTTATTTTTTTATGGAGAGCAGGTGTTATTTCCAAAGACGGCAGGAGCAGTATGAATAGAACTTGCAGTTTTATTCATTATATTTCAACCAAAACTTTCATTTAGGTTTTTTTTTTACCAAAAGGTGTTACTCAATTATTAGTACAGTCAAGCTATGAAATGGGGTCGACTAGTAAACAAAAAGTTTCTCGGACTAAAACTGGCTAACTGACGAAGAAATGACACAAATACTTTGTGATTCTGACAATGAAAATAATTTAGTAGATACTAGTGATAATGAGGATGTAGATTTTTCTGATGATTATGATAGTGAAAGTGTAGAACTAACTGAAGGTGTCAGCAATAATGGCATAGATAGGCCTTCTGAAAGTGATAGCTCTTTTGATGGTAGTGATTCAAACAATCAAACAAATGTAAACAAGGAAAAATTATGGAAAAATAAAAACACCTAATGGGATAAATCAACACTATGCTTTATAAATAATTATATGTTATGTATAAATTAGATTTTTCTTGAACACAGTATATACAGTCCAGAAAAGTAATCTTTGTCAATAATAGTTATAAGTTGCTATGATAAGAACACGCATAGTGTGGAAGAAGGGGAAGGGATATAAACTGAACGATATGGAGGGAATAATATAAGTGAGAGGGGAGTGAAACAGAGTGAAATAAGTAAAATAAGTGATAAAGGAGAGAAAAAGAGATAAATAAAGGCTGAAGGGAAATGCTAGGAGAGAGGGGTGATAGTGGAGGTAGATTGAAAGGAAACAGGAAGGAGAAAGAGGTAAAGTGGGAAGGAGGAAGAATATAAATGGGAGGACGAGGGAGGGAAAAAAATAATTTAACATGACATAAAAATGCTGTTTAGAGCATTGAAATTGCAAATATATTGAAGTTGTATCAACTAAACTAACCTTGCACATAAAGTATTTTGACGTGAATTTAAATGGTAATCCTGGCGTAAAACATAGCCAGGTTAAATGGTAAGTCAAGGGGTTAAATTTGTCACTAATCCTTTCTTGGGTTATGGAAATAATGTATGCTGTAAAGTTTTGGTAATACGCCCGAACATTAAGGAAGCACTATTTAAACTAGAACTCATCAATTTTCAATTGTCCTCAGAACTCAAATTAATGTTTTACACAAACAAAGTCAGCAGCTGGAGTGTGTTGGTTCAATTCAGCTACTTAATTACATAAAAATATTCAATATATCACATTGTATGTGTTTTCTGTATTTGGGTCTATATATGCCTGCAAAGCAGCATTTTCAGCAATGAACAAGATCAAAACAAACCTTCACAACAAGTTGAACCAAGAGGCGGGATTCTCAGAAATGAACAGCATCAAAACAAATCTCCACAACAAGATAAATGAACCAAGAGCACTTGCACGACTCGTTACCTATTGCTTGTACCACCATAACTACCGACTTAAACAAAATAACTGAAAATAAGAAATGTAATTTTTCTTATTAGATTTACTTTTTATATCAAGTCTTACTTTATTAATGCTTATAAATAAATAATAATGTTTATGAATGAGTCCAATTTTTAATAATATGCTAGCCTTATTCGTTCAGGTACTTTAGGCTTTTGATAGACAGACTGGGATTTCTTCAACCAGCCCTTAAGTTCTCAGGCCTCTAATACTAAGGAGGAATTCACAGAATAATGGAATTTGCGAATCGTTCCCACGACTTTGTAGATGGGAGGGGGGGATTAAAAAGTTGTGTTTTAAATTTCTTGTTGATTATTATTTCAGATTCTGACCTTGAGAGACTCTAGTGAAGAGTCGCAAGATGACCTTCAAGGAAAGATGCTTCTTCACACAGAATATTCACTTCTTTCACTTCTACATGACCAAGATGGTGTTATACATCATCATGGTTTCTTCAAAGTATGTCATTGTTTGTCTACCACCAATATATATATTCAAATTATTTTTAACTTTTTGAAATCAATTAAAGAATCAGATACTGTATTTAAAACAAAACAAAATCAAATATCAAATTTAAAAGGATAATCGTAGTAATAATTTTACAGTAAAACTAACCAATCTTTTAAAATATTTAAAATGACATGAGCTTTTTAAATTGTAAAAAAAAAAAAAAA
>CABFWB010005676.1:25955-42095 GCA_902151455.1 Timema bartmani | reverse complement strand
ATTAGAGTAATTAGTACATAAGTGTACAGCCCGAACGGGTAGTAAGACGCAGTGATATAAATAAATAATAGTAGCGTGTTTGAAACCGTTTTGAAAAACACCCTCAATATACACTACTGGGATGTGAACCCGAATTTCTTCACCAGCAAACCAGTCTAATACGAGAAAGTCAAATGAAAAATGTTTTCTTCCTCAAGATAAGAAATATTAAGAAAATCATACTACTGATTATATTAGTTCAAGCTAAAAATAAAGCAGCAGATTTCTGCATAGTGTGGTCTTTGATAAAAGCCGCGCTCTTGCCTTTCACTTCCAAGAAACTTGACCCATGTAAACAACAGATTAGCTCGCTCCCCCTTCACTCTTTCAGTACAAACTTAACAGATATGACAACATCGCAGCTCTAGTTCGATGTCGGCTAGACAGTCCAAATAGTTCAATATATGGACGTTTTTAGGAGTTGCGCTGATAGCGCTTCTCAAATTTTACAAGGTAGTCCTTCCACTTAAGATATATTGTGGGTATCGTTCCTTAAAAAAAAGGCTATCCCATAAGACAGCCCCTACAAAACATCAAGGAATTAAAAATAAAATTAACATAAAATTTAAAGCTTAAAAATGGAATAAACTTGAGAATTAACATTCTCTCTTCTAAATAAATGAGAGATTATTATTAATAAACAATATCATCAAAGAAAAAAAAAAAGTTGTTGACTAAGGATGGAGAAGACAGGACTCATGCCAAGAGGTTTTAAACTTTCCTCTTCTTTGTTTTATTTGGACAAAGTAGCATCAAAATCATATTTGGCAAGAATAAATCAAATCTTGCACAAAGCTACCCGAGTTACGTTGATTTCAAATTTTAAATAAAAAAAAGAATAATTGACATGAGAAAAATCACATCATAAACATCAACAACATTGATAATCTACTATTCACTTATAGACAAAAACATACGGGAAGAGCACCATCTAATGGCAATTTAGTTCAACTCTTGAGAATGGAAGTGACCATTTGCATTTAAGGGAAAAACGAAAACAAACCTTGGATAATATCCTAAAAGGTGAATTTAGACCACATATTTATGTGCAAGGATTCCATATTCTCGCTAGTGACAATGTCGTCGCAACACCAAGGCAAACCCAGAATTGCAATCTTGATCAACCTAATAGTTATATGAAATTTCTTGACCATCTTGTTGGTATATAATGCTACTTAACTTAAATTTATATACCTATATGACAATTAATTTAACACTTAACATTACAATCTCCATTATATTAGTCAATAAAATGTTTAGCCAGTTCAACTAAATAAACCTTCATATTCTTGGCAACTTTATTCAAATGAAATAAGAACAAAAAATATGTTCTTCTGTTTAGTGTTTCCTACAACTTTGCTTAGGGTGGGATGGAAGGGGACACAATAAAATTCCAGTGTTTTTGCTCTTTTTATATCAAAACATTTTTCCACTATAAATAAATAAATATTACTCAAGTGATTTTAATTTTCTTCAAATGGTGACCTCAAAATTTCTTATATATATCTGACAAGGGTGTTCTAAAATTTAATGATGTTTTCTCTTCATTTAAAAAGTTTATCATCTAATGCCACTGTGTTCATGATGGATATTCAGGAACTGTTGATATCAACATGTGAAGAAAATTGAACTCTATGTTTGTACTGGAGCAATATTTAATTTATTTTGGCCAAAAAAGAAAAGTTTTGCCACAAAAACTGCATAAACACTGGCCTTTTCTCTCACTGCTTCCATCCCACCTTAAGAATCCCCACTGTGGGAAAATGTTTTTTACAATATTATTAAATCATCATCATCATTATCATCATAGTATTAGCTTTTAAATATTAAAAATAGTTATGACAAATAAGTAATTATTAATAATGAGGTGGCCCAGTGGCTAAATAATTTTATAACAATGGAAAGTGNTATGACAAATAAGTAATTATTAATAATGAGGTGGCCCAGTGGCTAAATAATTTTATAACAATGGAAAGTGATGAAAAAAAAAAATTAGAAAAATAAACTAATACGAGGGTATGGTAAAGTCTATTATGATAAGGTTAAAAAAAATTAGTTCTCCAACATTTCAAGTATGTTAATATTGATAAACATTCTGTACAAATTGTGTTTGCTTGAAAATGTGATTATTAAGTTCAAAAGTTTAAAGTTATGAACAAATAATTACTATATTTACAACCACAAATATCCAAGCCGGATGCCTTGACAGAATCCTTCAAGTAAATATGAAACATAGCTCGAGTTATAAGTCTGACACCTTAGCTCAATCAGTAGCGGGTCTGCCTACTGAGCTAAGGGTTCGGGTTCGATTCCCGACATGGCAGAAGATTTATCAGTGATTAAGGTATGGATTTACCCTTTCACATTGGTAAATTACTGGTTGGAGACTGAATGTTGTGCCTGTCCTAGTATTAAGTTAGATTATAAGGCATATGAAGCTAAGACATGCCTAGCCAACTGGTTGTGAAAAAGTATATGACTTGAATAAAAAATCTGACCCAGGCCATATGCTGGAAACAGTAAAAGATGTAAGATAAGGCTCGAGTTATAAGAGTTTTAAGGAATTACTAAACATCTACCTTTAATTCAAATACTGGGGAACTAAAATTGCGTAGGTCCCAGCCACGTATGAGTCCATCTGAAGCACCAGTTGCCAATATGTTTTGGTCATATTTGCACCAGTCCAAGGACAAAACTTCTGCATCATGGGCTCGAAGCGTCATTGTTGCTCTTTGAGGGATGTGAGAGTTCCATATTTTAAGTGCACCATCCCCTACAAAATGTATCACAATAATGTTAGTTAATAAAACTATTGGTGCAAAGAAAATATGTATAGTGGGGTTGAAAATTAGATAGGTGAGCACATTAAAAGTAGACAAGACTATAATATAATTCGTATATAAATGTTTTTCTTTGTGAATTTTCATGCTCTCAATTTCATATGCCGCAGCCATCTGAAAAATATAAATTTGCTAAAGTGCTCAAGTGATATAAAAACAAGAAAAAGAAAAAAATAGGAAGATACGGTAGCACTAAGCTCTTGAAGACCGCTAAAAAATACTACAGCAACGAACAAGAGTGATTAGTGATAATTTGGGCCATCAAAAGATACCATTTATATCCAAAAAAACCTCTTGTATTAATGTCAGACAAATGATGCCTCACTTTATTGTGGTAAATGGATGACGGAAAAGCATAACTCACCAGATGAGTTCCTTTGTTAAGAGAGTACCGATTCACCATCAAACATGTTGTAGGCAAAGAAAATGCTCTGCCACACCTGATCTCACAAGGCCTCTCACGACCTTAAAGTCATTCGACCATCAAAGTTTCATTACAAAATTTTAACAAGTGTATAATAATAAAAAGCTATAAGTAGTGTTTCAATGGTTTAAAATCATTACAGTTCACGGGCTATAAGGGGTCAAATTTGTTAATTTATGCTTTTTGCATACTCTTAATAAGGAAAAGAAATTAATTTATGGGGCTGAAATTTAGAGTAACATATTCATAATTATTAGATGCAAAGAATTAAATGTTTATTACATTTTTATTACAAATATTAATACTATTAATATTATTTATACTAAAAATATTTCATAGAGGTGTACATAAATAAGTGGGTTTTCACCTCTGCGTTCTTTGATACCAGTAATTTATATTAATCATATTTTTATTGGAAATCTCCTGTGATGTCTTATATTAGATGTATCTTTAAAATCGTATTTTGTACAAATCTACAAAACACTGTATCTTTAAATAAAAGATTGAGAAAAAATCATTTATGAATTTTTCTAGTTCTGGAGATATAAAATATTTTAGGTCACACTGTCAACCCTGCATAGTGTTGCTGCGAAAGATTTTCGGGTGTATTTAGGTTATATTTGGGCCTCCATAACTTGAATTAAACTGTTGGTTATAACTTATTGTTTTAAAATGTAGAATATGTTCACAAAACCATTCAAAGATATCATGTGCTAAATTTGATCAAAATCTAAAATAATGGGTTACATTTCCTCTGTATATTGGATGAATTGACATGGAATGACCCCTAAGATACTTTTGGAAAGAAGTTTACCCAACATTTCTAAATATCAGACAAATGCACCAAGAAATTTAGTAGAACTAGATTGTGACCATTCAAAACTACATGCACAAAACAAAGATTCAAAGAATAACAACAACAACAACAACAACAACATACAACAACAACAACAACAACAACAACAACAACAACAACAACAACAACAACAATAATAATAATAATAATAATAATAATAATCATCATCATCACCCCCGCCACCACCAACATCATCATCTGTTTCCAGACTTTGGATGGGTCAGTTTAGTAAAATGCTTCAACTATCTAGCCTATAAAATTATCAAACAATTTTGTTCAAAGGCTGGGCTTGTATGTTTCAGGGATGCAAGTATTGAAGTGTCTTCAAATAAGTTATGAAAGGGACCATAACCAGTAAAAAAGAAACTAAAAGTGACCAGAACGATTAAAAATATGTGCAGATAAATAGAAACTGCAGAGTTAAGATAAACATTCATAATAACTTTTAAAAATATTTACAAAATAAAATTGTAATATATTTAAGGTTTTCAAAACTTAAGGAATGAAATGATTAAAGAGTTTTCTTTTGAATGATGTTTGCTTTGTTATTTTTTTTCTTTATTTAGGCCTACTTGGCCTATGCCTGAAAATAACACTAGAAAAAAAAACCTTCGGGACATCAGTGGTTGATATAAAAGGAAAGTGATGTGCTGATTCCAAAAATGGCACTAGTTTAATTTCCTAACATAATTAAACTACCTATTTCTATTACCATACAATTTTACAAGTAATATATTATTTTCATCATAAACTTATTTATTTGTTAATATACAACCATTTTATCAATTTATATTATCATACAAGGTAATATGTACATTATTTTATTATTTCCATAGCATTTTTATCTATACAGGTTATCTACTGGACTAGAGTTTTGAATTTCCAGTATATATTTAAAAAAATCCTGTATATGTGAAAGGGTCTTAGAACCAAACAAGTACTTATTTATAAAGCATAAAATGATAGGAAGACATTGTTATGTATATCATAACTAAACATTTTTAATTTAAGAAAATTCAATTATAATTTACAAATAAAAATATCCTTACATTTAAAGTATGTAGTTTTTCACAACAAAGATTTTTTATCTTATAAATGTCATGCTTTATTTTGTGTAAAGCTCATTACTAATAATGCATAAACAGTGTATGTGTATATATATATATATATACATATATATATATATCCCTGGTATATATGTATATACTAATATATACTAAGAATGGGACCCTCAAATTCTTAAGGATATTCGAGGATTCAAGACTTTACTAGTATTTTTATTAAATACTAAGTATGATTTATTTTTTTAGATCTTTCATACCTGTTTCTAGTGATTAAAACCATTATAATGATGAGAAAAGCCTAGCACCTAAACCGCAGACTATTAATTTACCACTTAATGTTAACTAAACAGGAAATGAAGGAAAAATCCTACCCACCTGGCGAAGTAAAACACTTATTAAGCTTATCATATTTTATCAAGATTCGGATTTAAGGAGAAGTGGATTTGACTTATTTCTAATACACACAGACACAAACTCACACTAATAATGTACACACTCATACTAGTGCACTCACCCTTTCCCACTACCCCCCTCCCCCCCAAACACAGTGTTTGTTTGAATGGCCACAACCAATCCTTTCCACACCAAGTCATCTTTTTACTTTCTCTTAACCCCTAGAAGAGAGAAGTATTGCAATATGAAATAACTTATCATTGTAAAGTTGTAGTAGTATTAAAAATAAAAATATTTTCATAAAATCAATAATTTCTTAGCTATAAGCAAACATATATATATTTTCATGAAGCACTTGAAATATGAAATTGATATTTATGTTCTTTGAAGGTTAGATGTGTTCTTTTCTCAATGTGATTGTTTCTGTACCAATTTGTTTCACAAATCTTTAAAGTTTTTAGTAAATGTTCCTATTTTAAGATAAAAAAGAGAGAAAGTCTTTGCTGTGTGCCGTACATGTTTTAATAATGCATTTGTTTTGTAAATAGAAGGTAACAAAGATAAAGTCCTCAGTGAAAAACCAACGACTAAAAAAAAAACTTGGAAAAAAAGATAATTGTAGTTACCTAACATGATTAAATATTAAAATAAAATCTTCAAATAAAATCTTTTTTTGAATGTGGACAAATATTTACATTTAATCAAAAAACTTATAATTTTTACATTTCATGCTCTAACCTGCCTATTCCCTTGCTTTCTACATAACTGTTATTTTATTTTACTTCTAGTTCCCTTATTTTGTTCAAAGCTGATTTTATTTTTCGATTTTAGTCTAATTAAATCTTTCTCTTCTTTTCAAGATCTTCTTACGTTATTCATGATGCATTCATTGCAATATGCAATTAAGTGATCAACTAGTTTAGTTGAATCAGCATACCTAAATGGCAATAGAGGTTGATGGTTCTGATATTCAGAGATAAATTTCTTCGATTCAAGTGAAAGTGACAACATGAATCCAGACTTTGCTGTCAAAAGTTCATGCTTCACAATGTTGCTTAATGTTTGAAAATAATCAGATTTTAGAGGATTTTTGTTAAAAGAATAAACATACTTTTTAAAATAAGGTAGTATTGACATTGCTCTCTCTAACAACTTTGAGTTCTTTACCCATCTAACAGAACAAAACTTCAATGGGAAAAGAGATAATCCTGTTATTCTTTGGTAGTTTGCACATATTGGAAAATCTTTAAATAAATAATATAGTTAGCGCAAAAACTGGTTAATAGCCTAACTAGAGTTAGTATGTACAGTTTTGTAAGCACTATGACCAATGTGTACAGAAAAAGTTACAAATTCTAGCAACTCAGGATCCTGTGGATCTTTCTTCAATTAACTTGTGAGATCATTTAAAAATTTAAGGTTTAAATTTGGCCCATCTTTAGAAACTCAACCCATTTTTTTTTTTAAAGATCCAAGCCACCTTCTTTAAGTGCAAATATAAAGTTTATTAATGTAGAGATTTAAAAAACATGAGTTAATGGCAGTGTTTTTAAATTTTTTATAGAAAAACATTTTTATGATCAAACTAGATAAAATACGGCTCCAGTATAAACATCGAGTTAAATTTCCTTCATATGGTGATATTGACAGTTGTTAAATATCTGTCATAAGCATGGAAGCATTAGATGATTTTTTTTAATGATAAGAAAAAAGTCAGTGAATTCCAGGATACCCTTGAAAGATATTCAAGAACTAATGATGTCACCATGTGATGAAAATTAAACTCTATGTTTATACTCGGTACCGCCGCGTGTGAAGTCAGTGCCCGGGGCAGCCTTGAAAGAAGCCTCCCCCTCCCCTCCCATACCCAACACTCACACCATCTCGTATTTACACCATAATTCTAAGGATTTTGTTATGGAGAAAATAACAAGCGGTGCAACCTTTATTGTGCAGTGTGTCACCAATCCAAAAATTCTTTTTAGATCATCCAAAGATTATCTTCACACTTTTTAATTATGTTTTTAGCTCAAATAGTCATAATTAATTCATAACGCATACCTGTCACCTGAAACCATGGCTGATAGGCCAAGACCAGGAGTACATCTCAATTTTTTATTATTGAACAAGAGGGTTAAATAAATATATTTGAGTATAAATATGATATTTATTTACAAAAAAATAGAAAAATCAAAAGTAGCACATCATAAATTGTTGTTGTATTTGTGAAATTTTCAAAATATTACTACGTAGTCATTCACTATTCACTTTGATAAATCATAACTAATAAAATCAAAATATATATTGATTTGTAGTCTAAATGTATGTCTATTCACTCTGTCAGCCAATTTATTAGAAGATAGTGGATAATGGAGAGAAGGAAAAGGTTCATCATGAGGCCTGTGACTCATGGGCTGTGAGCTGAATGAATTCATGTCGTAGCGGTGCCACTGGTTTACAATGGTTGCTCTTTTCACTTTACAGATATAATTACACCGATGTTTTATAACACAACATATAATAAAATTTTATTTTCAATGTTTATGAGACGTATTTTAAAAATATGGCAACATCATATGTTGGAATCTGATCTAATGCATTTATAATATATTCAATCTTTACATTTTTAAAACGATTTACTAACACTAATGGGTATGAGGGTCAGTTGCCCCGCTCGCCTACCCACCCCTTGCGGAGGCCCTGTTCCCACTAGAGCAAAAATTGATTTATTTTAGCTAAAATAATGTTTTGCTATAAGAACTGCAAAAACAATTACCTTTTATTGCTTTCCTTATGATCTTAACATAACTATATCATGAGTTGTAGAATGACTTATAAAGAAAGATGTTAAAAATCTTGTGTGGATTTAATTTTCTCTGTAGAGCCTGAACGGGTAGTAAGATAGTAATATGTACTAGAAAATAAATTAATCATTCTTGAAGAAAACAACAATATCCATCTTCTTAGCCTCAGTATTTATCAAATGAAATGAAATAAAATGTGAAATTCTTAGCCATCTTTGCAAGCTCACTTTTGAAAAAAAGAACCTAGTCCATAAAAAATGTCATATCCAAGTTTATCTTTATGTATTTGGAATTTCTGGGCAGTATCACTATCGGAAAACATTACTTTGAAAAGATCAATAGAAGCAAACAAAAACTTCTTGCAGAAGAGTGTGTAGTTTGATTAATAGCCACAATATTTCAGCACGAGAAGCTTCATCTTTGACAAGGAAACAACTCTGTATAGAACAACTAGGTTTATTTTTGGGTTTCAAAACTACTTCATAGCACTAAAACTACTAGCAATAGAATGTACTTTTTCACCATATATACTTACCTACAAATGACATTGCATTTTTGACTGTAGGGACCAAGCCAAATATGTTTTGCTCTCATTAAAAGCTTTCCCTTTGTTAACATGCTTCTTTCCTTTGGCACAAGATTGAATTGAAGAAACTCCCATTTTGCTTATTTATATCAAAGTTAGTTTCACAAAGAGAAGTGTCCTTTACTTTTATCACAATCCACTCTTCTGAGCCACAGATAATCTGTTAACACTGTATTGGCCAACCTATAATCTGTTAACACTGTACTGTCCAACCTATCATCCTTAAAAAAGTTTCTACTGTGAGCTTACTCATTTCTTCTTATACACAAAGGTTACAAGTTAAATAATAAAGATCTGCATAGCAGGGAGTAAAACCGAAATTTTTAGCGGTTCTGGTTCTGGTCAGAGCACAATAAAGGTTCCAGTTCTTTTCAGTTCCTGATAGTGTTCCGGTTATGGTTCTTTAATTATTTTATTTTTTTAAATTTTAGCACGGCGTCTTTTTATCAATTCGGGCTACGTTATATTTTTATATTTAGAGGAAGTGTATCCACATTTGCGTGGAAGGAGAGTGAAGAACCACTTTGGAAATAACACTCTGGATGAAAAGTATTGCTAGATTAAAAAAATTGTATAACGTACCTTATTAACAATAGTGCATCCTTATAATTTGAATCTTGATCTGGCATCTCCCTTTTCCCTCTTATATAAGCTGTTCAACCAACCACCAGATTATCAGTTTTCACTTCCAGGAAATACTTAGGCTTAGACTGCTTGTTAAAAAGAGATGATTTCTTAATTTCAGTATTTCAACCTCTATGGAATCTGATGCCTATCAAAGCTAAATGCATATTCTTAAACCTCTGCTTAAACATTAATGAGTTTAGATTCCGGAGGAATGTTATGACTGTCACATTGTTCTCTGTTTTCTCACTTTAGAGTGTATTGCTAGGGGCTCATTAACTCTTTTCTAATCACCTTAGAAAAGAGGTTTCAAACAAAGTAGTAAACTAAAATATATCAAGCCCTTTCAGAACTTACTGAGAAAGGGGGAAACACAACATTTCAAAATTAAACTAAGCTTAGGAAAGAAAAAAAAGGTGTGCAACATGTCAAAATTATATACAATACTGTAAAACTAGGAACCTTTAAGAACCTTTATGAACCTAAAATTATTTAACGGTTCCAATTCCGGTTCTTCAGAATAGTGTTTTAGGGTTCCAGTTCATTAAAAATAAATTTTAATTTCGGTTATCGGTTCCGGTTTGACTCCCTATTGCAAAGTACCCACATCGAACAAGCCAAGCTTGTGATTAGTAGATTATCTTTGGGTTTTTTTGGGGGAGGGGGAGGGAGGGGAGTGAAGTTAAAACACAACAAAGAGGGTCAATGCCATTGGGATGTCAAAGTCAGCCAGGCCACAGATTACACCACTATTCTTTTGAAGTTGGGTTTAAACTTGCTCAGTCACTGATGACTCTTCACTGTTAATTTTCATAACAGATAGCCTAGTACAGGTTGGGGCGGAAACAATTAGATGATCTATGCCGAGGAAGGTGATGAACAATATGCTGAGGTTTGCTCTGTGTCCGGCGAAGCTCACCTGAGTAACATTATCTTTAAAAAGTGAAAAAGTGTAGTATGTAGTTTGCTTTTATTTAGCTAGTAGCTATTTACTTTTCGATTAAAGTGTTAATTTTACCATTACTAATCATCTAATTGTTTCTACCCCACCCTGTACTTCGTTTTGCTACTAGAACTAAGTTGGGGGGGGGGGATGTAGGAGGTAAGGGAAGGAGTTGGATGTTATAAATAGAAAAAAATAGTAATTGCGTTCTTCCTCTAGCATGTAGAGAAGAGTAGTTCGAGTAGACAATAAGAATAGAAAGGTGAGAAAGCTAGACCAACTACCTCAAGGCGAGATCATCTACAAGTTCAACTACTTATACTTATGTAACAAACAAGACAAATCAGAGGAGGTGTATTCAAGGGTGGTAAACTAGAACTATCAGCAGTGATTAAGTTATAAATATCAGGAGTCTGAAAGTATTGATGCCAATTGCTGTTGCCAATTAGAAGAGGTGTAATATTTTTATGATATCTGATTCAATACTCAAGTATATTTCCAGTATTTCCATTATCAAAAATAAAATCAAGTATATTGCCAGTATTTTTAGTATTGGTAGACACCCTGTTATGATCCGTATTGCATTTCCTTTGCAGAAACCAACAGTAATCTCCCATAATGGAGGTATTTCAGTGACCTTGATAACATTTTTCCATTGTTGATATGTCTTGATGAAAGTGTTCTCCTTGCTCATCACTAACAGCTTCTCAATTAGGAGGGAAAAAAACCTAATGTGAATGTAGATAATGAATTTTCAAAGGCATTTGGAATCCTATATCTGTATAGGATTGTAATAACGTTGACACGAGAGATTTATAATTGTATTATTTCCAGTTACCATAAATCCATGCATAAATGCTGTAAAACAAAGCCAAGCTGTCAGCAAAGCATCTTGTAATTTTTTTTTCATAAACCTTATCTTTGAGAAGTTTCCTTAAGTTAAAATTCCTTCTTTCAGTATAAAACCCGTTATTTGGGAAAAAGGTCTGCTAATTATGAATAGACTTCCTACTTTATCCAAGGCCTTAATGAAATCCTTCACTAAACCAAGCTTTACATGTAAAAATGGAAGAACATTTTCTGGTTCAACCAGTGGAAAATATTTAGAAATTTTTTTATTTCGTTTAGCACCACATCTTACTACAATTTCAGATTATACACAATTAACATTACTTCTTCCTGGTAAATATTCACTTCCTTTTTTTAATTTTTAACAGAATAATGCTTTTCTGTTGCCTGACTATTCTTCAAATTGAAAAAACAACAATATTTTGTGAGAACTACCTGTAGGCATTCCAATAACCTTAAGATAAGATCACTACAAAAATTCCAAGATTAGTCTTGGTAGGATACTTTACCACAATCAGAATCTTCAACATACTTTCATTAGTTTCTTCAAGGGAATCAGCATGAAGTAGAAGTGATGGATATTTGTCGCTATGATGCAGCAACACAGCAGTATGTGAAGTGATGGTAATGACAAGGAAGAGGGTATGGCATAATAAATCTATAAGGTTGGATGGAGTAGAGCCGAGAAAAGTACAGAACGTAAAATATCTTAGGAGTGTGATTGAGTATAAAGGTGAAAGTAGAGAGGATTTAATGACAAGAGGACAGCAGGGAGAGTCGTTCCATTGGTATGTAAGAGACCTGCTATGGAGAAGAGAAATATTTTTGAAGTGTAAGGAAGTAATGTAAAGGACATACTTTGTACCTATTGTCACATATGCAGCAGAAACATGGACAATGAATGTAAGAGAGACTAGGAAAGTGAAGGCAATAGGAATGAAGTTTGTGAGGAGCATGTTAGCAGTCATGAGGAGAAACAAGATTAGGAATTTACTTATTCAGGGAAGAGATGAGGTACAGGGAGTACATGAGATAGTAGAGGAAAAAAGACAGATGATATGGGCATGTAATGAGGATGGAAAAAGACCGTAGGGGAGGCCAAGAAAGAGATGGGAGGAGCAGATAACAAAGTGTTTAAGTGAGAGGAGGAGAAGAATGGAAGAAATTAAAGGAGGAAGAGTGATGGAAGGCTAGAAGAAGATGGAGGCATTTAACTAAAATGACCCGGCCACGGGCTGGAAACTGGTGATGATGTTACCAGCAGGTCTTCACTATGTGGTATAGGCCTTAGTTCAGATGATATGTTTATATATTTAAAACTGTATTTTGCTCTTTTTTGACTATCCTGTATTTTTGTCATACAGAAATCACCATCATCAATGTGGTTATGTATTTATTGCCACAACAGGTAAAAAAAAAAAACTTTCGAGTTTCCCAGTGGGACACATCCTCAGATTAGTTGTGCTGGTACATATTAAAGCCCAGTTTAGGTCCTGGTCATCAATCTTGCAACCAAAATACAAGAATATGCAAGTTTTGTAATACTAGTGATTTACTTCGAGAGTCATCATTGTAAACCAGCCACACACTTAGCAAAATTTACAAGCATATTGAGAAAATTCCTTTGCCTCGGCATTGTAACAACACAATGGTAGGCAAAACAAATATGATAAAAACACTATCCAAATAAACACAGATCAACCGCTCACACTATAGATGTTTCTCTGTAACTGAAAGAGCTATTGTGTGAGCATGTATGCAGTATGACAAATATACTCTCAGACGCAATACTCCCGTCTCTGAGCAAATGTGAAAAATATTAGGTTATTTATCTGATCAGTGATATGTTTTTTTAGAAGTTGCTTACTATACTTGCATTCAACAACTATTTATTTATTTAGCACCGCGTCTTACTACCCGTTCGGGTTATACGCTTAAGTACTAATTACACTAATGGATTAGGAATTGGGAAGGTTGAATTTAGAGGAAGTGAACCCGCATTTGCGTGGAGGGAGAGTGGAAAACCATTTAGGAAAAACCACCCCAGTTCACCCGACCGAGATTCGAACCTCGATCTCCCCGTCCTCGGCGGTCTGGCTCAACACGACTGGCGCGTTAGCAAACTACGCCACCGAGGTGAGTATCAACAACTATTATGTAAGTAATATTGCAGATAAAAGACATATTTCCTTCACTAAATCATTGAAGTTACACATATTATGTTTAAACATAGAAACATATACACGCCAAAATTATATTATGATGTGAAATTATTATCAACATTACCAGGACATGTACATAAAAATTGACTTAAAAGTGCCAAAATATTGCTGGAGATAAAAATCATGTTGATTAGTGTTATTATTTTACAAATCTTTATATACCTGTAATTTTTTAGTTACTTTATAAACAATTTATTTATTGCTGCACTTTTCTGGTTCATAAATTTTTCACTTCTCTTTTGGTTTATCTTGTATCCAGATTTATTTCCTAACTTTAACATTTTTTTTAAAATCCTATTATTTTTAATGTCTTTCCTTTCTATCCTCTTTTTATAGAATATTTTTTTTCCAGAAAGAATTAATGGCTCCTGTTTGAGACTTTTATGTAGCTATGATATTTTATAATTACGTCCAATTAATTTATAATTTAAGTAACTTAATTATGATAGTCTTTCTAAGAAAAACATTAGAAACTGAAAAAATAGGGATTAGTTTGAGATAAACATTTACTTAACGTGAGTTTTCTAGAGAATAGTGACTAAAAGTAACTTGCAGAAGAAAAAAAAAACTAGTAAAAGTAGTTCACTTGCATTCTAGATGTTTATATCATAAGAAAATTCTAACAAACCTGAGACAGAGGCAAAGCAGGCAGGAACATGAGGTGACCACATTGCATTGTAAACCAATTGAGAATGCCCCAAAAATGTGGCTAAGGAATTGGGGCGATTAGGATCCCACTGTAAGTCACAAAAAATGTAATATTACAAAACTAGAAGCACTAATAAAAGCCCGAGTTGATGGCAATAAAACAAAACTTAGTAGATTAGTAAAGTATTTATAATACACTATTTATAAGATAGACGAGAATACAATATATGGAATTAATTAGTGTATTAAAGGTTACATATATACTTTAAAATGAAAATATCGTTAACATGGGAGATCGGCTAATAAATAACTAAGACTTTCTCACACATTTTTATGCAACATGTGAATGTTCCAACAGGCCTGTGTCCAACACTTGCATATTAATCAGATTAAATCTTCTGTTTAAATAACTTATTTACTCTATGGCATAAGGAACTCAAAAGTTCATTTCCACACTTAGAAAATATGGCAGGTATACCTATCTTGAGATAGTTCTATTCAGTCAACCTTATTACAGCCTATTACTTTCAGGTCTATTCTAGTGTTCTCCTATCTGCATCTAGGTCTTCCCGATGGCCTCTTCCCATTGGGATTATCGGTAAATACCCTGAACATGGTTCTTGATTCTTCCATTTACACTACATGTCCTGACCACCGCAATCAACGAGAATTGATAATCCAAAAAAGTCTTGTGATAAGTACATGGTATGAAACTCATCTTTATGGAAGCTCCTCCATTCTCTAGAATCTTCTTTCCTTTTTGAACCAAATATCTTCCTAAGCACCTTGTTTTCGAACCCCTTAGTTTTTCTTTTTTGGCATGTGAGATAAGAGACCATGGTTTACAAACATAGAAAACAACGAGTAAAACTAATGTTTGGTATATTCTGAGTTTTACATTATTTGACAGCACACCAGATGTTAATTATTGACTGGGTAGTAGCACACATTTCCTGACTGCATTCTTTTACTAATTTCCACCATAAGATAGTTAATGCTAGTTAAAATCGCTCTAATATATTTTAACTCATTAACCACATTCCATATATATAAAATAAATAAATAAATAAATAAATAGATAAATAAATATATATGTATAGAAAGAGAGAGAGAGGCTACACAAGCGATGAGATAGTAGGGTGGATTCAGGCGAATACTAGGGCTATGCAAGTACTCAGATATTGAGCTTCGAACCAAGCTTGTCATTAAATCTCGGAATCGAGATAAAAGGTTTTGTAGGCTTGTCATTTTCAAGCTTCTTCTTGAGATAAATACAAACAATTTTTAAAACTCAATGGGTGTATGCTAATCAATTTAGATGATGTCGGCTGTTTCACTTATAAATCATTTGGTAACTTAAATTGTAAAGTTGATATCAAATTTCACATTAATGTTATAATAGAGCTCTAGCACTACTTTTGGAGAGCAGACTAATTCAATATTTTAGTTCATTTTGAATTAGCCTTGATTGAAATTTTATTACTGTGACAAAGCAATAAAAATAGCTAAGTAGATCACTAAATACTTGAATCATCATTTTTACTATTTTCACATGGGTCATTTCATAATTATCTTTTCAATGAAATTAAAAATTTAATATTGAAATTCCATATTAATTGTTTTTGAACTATATCTTTTAAAACTTGTTATAATACAATCAACTACAAAACTAGCATTAGTTACTATCTAGTTAGAATTATGTTAGTTAACCTGTCTAAAACCAGTGTTGATCAACATTGCAGTGTATATTTCAGCAAACTTATCACATTTAGATTTTTATAAAAAATTACTTTTCCATGTTTACTAGTAAGTTGTTATCACCACCACCACCACCACCACCACCACCAC
>CABFWB010005676.1:0-24982 GCA_902151455.1 Timema bartmani | reverse complement strand
CATCTTACTGCCAGTTGGGGTTGTACGCACTTACGCTAATGTGTAATGGTAGGGCGATTGTGAGATGAAATGCAGGACCTATAGTTTAATGTGGGATCCAAACAACGGTGGAAGCCTGGCATTCCACACTTTCACAAGTTTTGATTAACACACGTCTTGTCAGAGGTAAGGGAAGGGTTTGGTAATCAGATAAATCTGTGCCAGGACCGAGAATTGCACCCGGACCCCCAGCACAAAACTCTGACACCTTATCCCTAGACAGCCAGGTCAGATTATTTAACTATCTTATTTTTCATTTTAAGGTATGAACATCAACTTTTATGAATTATAAATTCTAATTGAAATAAATTTCATAGTAAGATTTTTTAGCGAAAGCCTATACAAGGCATATGCGCAACTGCACATAGAGGAATGGAAATGAAACTGAAGAAGTGATCATGCACGATTATCACATTAAGGACGAAATAGGAACCATTTCAAATTTCTAACTACTTGTGATGCTTACGTTCTCTTGAAGGGTAACTAAAGCTATATAAAATTACTTATGGGTAATATAAGCTGATTATAACATTAATCTTAAGAACTATTTTTGTAATCGTTAGTGTAATTGTAATGTCTTTAAAAACACAAGTGTCGAACAATTTTGATTAATTTTTCTATTATATTTTCATTAAAGTGTCATTGTTATTTTTATATAGGTTTTCTAAAGTGTTTTTTTATCATTTAGAAAATGTTTCCTTTTTTTAAAAAAATATTTTTCAAACGTATTTACTATTTATAAAAATGAGTGTCATCCTTACTTTAAAAGCATGAGTTGTTTTCATACATTTTAAAATCTCACATTTTAAAGATGTGGTATTCACATTTTATGTTTGTTTTGACTGGTGAAACTTTAATTAAATACTCTATGTTATGCATTTAAAATAAACAAATACTAATTTTTTATATTTTAAAATTATGAATATACTCGAACTCGGGAGCTCTTTGAAATACTCGAATGAAAAAACCCAAGCTCGCAGACCCCTAGTGAATACTTATTTTTTTATGGAGGAACAAACATAAAGAGTTTAGGCACAGGTTTTCTTACCCGCAGAA
Organism: Timema bartmani; assembly: GCA_902151455.1. NCBI lineage: Eukaryota > Metazoa > Arthropoda > Insecta > Phasmatodea > Timematidae > Timema > Timema bartmani. The sequence goes on along the minus strand of CABFWB010005676.1, from coordinate 23,887 downwards.
AGAGTATATAAGCAGTTATAGCCATTAGATTATTTAATGAAAGGATGTCCAAGTATAGTAGTAACAGGAAGGTAGCATAATATGATCATCAATGTGTATCGTCCAAAAGATGACAAAGATGACCTGATTAAGGATAATTTCTATGAGGAACTGGAACACCTGTGTGACCAGTTCCCAACCTATCATCTGAGAATTGTTATTGGTGACTTTAATGCAAATATAAAGAAGGGAGAATTACCTAGACCTGGAATAGAAAGCTTACATAATGTCAGCAACGATAGTAGAATAAGATTGATAAATTTGGCCACATCAAAGAACCTTATTGTGAAAAGTACTTGCTTCAAGAGTATAAATATACTTGGAACTCCTCAGATAGGATTGCACAAAGTCACTTAAATGCTTCGGTTACTAGAACCTTATTGTGAAAAGTACTTGATTCAAACGTAATAATATACATAAATATATACTTGGAACTCCTCAGATGGGATTTCACATAGTCACTTATTTGCTTCGGTTGCTGCGAACAGGTAATAAAACATGGTGAGAAAAACAAAAACACTTGCTGATATATAAAAGACACTGCACAAGCTTACTGGATGTCAGGTCATACAGGAGTGCAGATTACAATAGATTACTACTTTGTAGTAAAAAAGACTTACGGAGCGTCGGTGAGGGAAATCTATTGGGTAAGTTAGAAAGCTATGATGTAGATGAACAGCAATTTAGTGTGTAGGAATAGATTTAAATTTTAAATTTTAAACAGGTTTCCTGCCTTAGATTGCTCTGAGGATAGGGAGAATAACATGCAGCCAGAGAAATAGTGGGCAATTGCCAGGAATGATATTAAATATGCAGCGAATAATGGTGTATATCTCCACAAAAAGCGTAGGTAAAGGCCATGGTTTGAAAATAAAAGTTATAAATTAATAGGGAGAGAAGGGTGAAAAAATTACAATAATTAGAACCTCCTAGTGAATTAAGGGCAACATTTAAAATCAAAACCTTCAAAAAGAATAGCACATCCCACAAAGGACACCTACTTTGAGCTCTCCTTATAGATATGGCTAAATCCTTGAAATCGCTTACTGAGAAGCTCACTTAAGGCCCTTTCATATATAAAAAGCAGTGTTGTCACCTAGGATAAACTGATCTAGGAGGATTAAGATGGCTTTGAGGCAAGCGTACCATCCAGAGCATGGGGAGGTAGGAATAACTTTCGGAAGGACTATCCCAAACATGTCGAGAATATATCATTTGATTTTATGCTAGACATCGTTGGTGTAAGAAATACAGGATGGCATGGGATGACATGAAGTATAGCTTCAATAGATTAGACATTAAGAAAAAGGATCTCCTTTATGAAAGAGGAAGCGCAACAGATTCAGCACAAACACTGACAAATGAACTGGTACGGAAAGCAACTGTGTCTTGTCTGATGCCTACGTGGTGGACCCTATCTAGCATTTTTATCAAGGATTTTTTCACAGAACCTTATACAAAAATGCTAAAACCCTTGAGCAGATTGAGAATTGAAACACAACTTTCTTCCATTAGCTTAAAATCCAATATATGTCCCAGGAACCTTTAAGTTGGTGAGCTAGGTTTTGGAAAAGTGTTCATTAAATCTTATGCCATATGCCATATGTATGAAAGTGAACAAAAAAAGTTTTGGAAACAGAAAAGCCTAGGTTGTCGAAAGTAAGTGAAATAAGAAAATAAGTCCTGAGGGGATCATTTATGAGTATTGGAATAAATTACACAGTCATCCATAAAAAGGCACAGAGAGAGTCAACAATATTATTTTTTCATCACATCTTATTACATGTCCGGATATGAACTGGCCAATAAAATCTTAATAAGAAACTAGAATATTTTTTATTATTTTAAGTAAACAATTGGTTAGGTTCTGCGTTTGTAGTTAGATGAATCGAATTTTACTTTGCCAATATTTTAATAGGAATAATGGTCGCTTGCGTTAAGAGGAATGAAAATTGACGAGAGTCCCAAACCCATTTATAGAGGCAAAGAAGACACTTAAGGTATTGACTGACAAGCCCATTGGGAAGAGACCAGTGTGAAGACCTAGAAACATATGGGAGGATGGCATTAAAATGTTAAAATGGACGTTAAAGAAATAGGGTGTAATGAGGTAAACTGGATAGAACTAGCTGAATATTAGGATAGGTGACATGGTTTTGTAAGTGCTGCAATGAAATTTCGATGTCCTTATGCCATAAAGTAAGACAGTGAATTATTAAGTAAATAAAGAAGACACTCCTGTCTAGCAGGGGACAGCGTCATAGAGGATGTCATCAGGGCCATGGACTGTGTTGCCCACCCAGGACAGGGCATATGTAAGTAATTTCACCGAAAGAGAAGGGGAGTTATAATCCGGCCTCCTTCTCTGACTAAAGTAATTTTAATTTATTTTTTCCTTTATTTTATGCATATAAGGTACATTTTCTGAACTGACTGATTATTTCAGAACAAAACTTATAAACTAACTTAAATCTAGAACAGACAAACCAACTAAATTTTTCGGCCATGCCAGGAATCAAACAGGAGACCCTTAGCTAAAAATACAGACAGGCTACTGACTGAGCTAAGGTGTCAGACTTTGACTAAAGTCAATATATTATAGGGTGCTAAATGCCTCCCTTTTGTACAAATTTGTTTAAGAAAGACACAGTCCTGGAAATCACAGCAGACATGGAACCCAATGCATTGTCGACCTCTAAAGGTGAATAAACAATCAAATCATTAGACATACATGCTGGTATACAGGTTGATTTGTAATTTTATACAATAAAATGGTGCAGTAGAATCCACACTGAAAAAGAAACTTAAAGTCTCATAACATTATATTGGCAGAACCGCTTTGTTATCTAGAGACAGACAGGGACATGTGAGACAGAGACTAGTGTTATGTATCAGAGGTTTTTAGTGCCCTAGGTAGTGGAAAAATGCACGTTCATAGGAAATGTTCAAAGTGTCCACAAGAGCACTCTCGACAAATTTCAGCCCTCCGGTGCCACGACTGTCGTGTTCGTTGAAAGGTATAAGGCATATCCCAGATCGTATTTCCGGCAGCCACAAATTGCATTCCACAGATGTTTTCTTGTGTTGTTATGTTGGGGGTACACAAGTCCCTTTCATGTACCCCACAGTGGGAAATTGTAAGGTGTGAGATTGGGAGATCGCATTGGCCATGCAACACACGCAATGCCTCCAATTCATCACTTGGGATATTATTTGTCCAAATTGCGTCTCACTGCATGACCATAATGTGCAGGGGGCTCCATCCTAAATAAGCCACGTTGCCAGTGGAACGTTCACAAGTAATTGGGGGATAATGGTTTGCAGAAAGTGTAAGTAGTTAGTTTTCACCTTGTAGTCCTGCAGACATTTCAAACAGTCCAAGTAGAATATCCCCCACGACTACCGTCCAAACGTTGATGGAAAAATGATATTGCGAATGGTCCTCCAGGATAGCATTTTGATTTGTATCAGCCTAAATGTGTTTACTGCGGAGATCGACACTGCCATTTCTGGTAAGTAATGCTTTATCCATGATGAGTACTTTGCTGAGAAATTATGGATAAGTGGCATGTTGGTAAGCTATCCACTCACAGAATGTACTACAATGTCCGAAATCAAGAGCTGGGTTCAACTCCTGCACAGGTTGCAAATGGAAGGGGTACAGTAATTGGTCATGTAATTTTATCAGACGTCTGAGACAAGTGGTGACGTGCAGCTAATCAATGTGTACTTATGTCCGGTGAATGTTTCACAGAATGCAAAATCGCCTCTTCCATTGCAATGGTCCTGTGATGTCACATCCTACTAGTGTTGACAATCACACGTGCAAAGTGATGACCAGTTTCTCGCAGAAAAGGATTCAGTGCCAAGAATTTCCTTGGATTTGCATGTCGTCAGACAGGAAAAAGGAAAGCATATGTATGAGAGGTGGTAGCAGAATTTTGTTGTTCCTAACCCTAAACCAGAATCATATTGTCCAGTTCCTCGTTTGTATCTTTCTGGCCAATGTAATTCACAGCAATTAACTGATTTTGATATTCCATATCTCCAGCACACGGAGTGATGCATGCACAATGTGGCCCCTCAATGTTGCCATAGCTCAATAACGATGCGGTCCCGACAATATGTTATGATCCCTTTAGTTTATTTTACAGTGTAGATTTTATTTCGCCACTTTGTTGTATACAATTACAAATAACCGTGTATAAGTGGAACAAATGGGTCAGATACATCTTGTGCATATATTTGCCAAAGTTTAATTGTGGACGTTGAGGGAATAAAAATAAATCGTCTCCAAGACTTGGTTTACAAGCTATAGCAGAATAAATTCATAGGGTATACAGATTTTCCAATTAGTTAAAAAAAAGAAAGAAAAAAACTCCTGCTACAGCAGGGTTCCTACAGTATTTGTAAATAAATTCTCCCTGACTATTTTTCCAAGTTCCCTGACCAACTTCTCACTAAATTTCCAATATAATTTTATGGTACTATTCATGTAGAAATATTAATTTAATTACATTTATTTCGACCTCCTCCTCCCCTATAGCCGATCTTGCCTCACCTTTCATGGAAGAATAAGAACGCAGACGTCTTGCCAATCAGTTCAGGGAAAATGACGGGAAAATAACAAAATATATCAAACCCTATCAAAAAGTAAAGGCTGAAATCCATCTGAAATTGTTTTGCAGAAAGCTAGTTTACACTTCAGGAATGGATCACAGTCAACTCTTTTCAGTATCCCTACAGGTTTTGTTTTAGGAAGATTTTCTTCTTTGCGAAACTTAACAACATGGTCCCAAATTTGTAATGTTCTTTTAAAGCATGTTGCATTCTCTAACCACCGCAAACAACAGAACTTCAAAGGAAAAGTTGTACACCCTATCAACTGGGTAAACAATGCTCGACGAGCTGTAGTCAGTGAACAGGTAGTATGTGTGACACAATAAGCAATTTATATCCCAACTGACAAACTCCACTCCTGTTCTCAAGGAACTATGAACAACATGAAGCCCACATGTTCCCAGATTTAGCAAACTACATTCTTCATTGTCTGTGACAGATTTGATGTGTTCTTAAAGAAGTGTTATAAACTTTAAATTGACATTTGGGCCATCCATTGACACTTGTATCAACTTTGAGTGGAAGAGGAGAAATACCATGCAAGAAATGCTTCAGTAATTCTTCAGCGGTGCTTCTAAACACTGTCCAAGCAACGAATGACGACTTTATGATTTTCCTTGTCCCAGAATCTGAATACAATGTCCATTTGCCCTCTGAATAACTTTATTCAATGCTTCATCAAAACAAATGACAAAGTTGTTACATGGTTTTAGGCTGTCCAGTAAATTGTTATGAAAGAATGGAGCCAAGCCATGCACAATGAAGCATGCAGACTTGTCTCCACCAAGAATAAAGCATTGACAATGGAACATCTGGGAAACAACTGAAAAATTGTATATAATTATTGAACAAATTGAAATACATTTTATTGTCAGAAACTCGCAAAGCTCAAATGACTTCCACATTCGTTATATCATCTTTCATAACAAAAGTGTTAGGGTTTCTTCGAGGCACTACACTATTTTCACTTTTGGCAACACCTGCCTTCTGCGGCTTTACAATTTCTGATGAAACAGAAGTGTGACATGAAATGTCATTTCCCTGTTATTTTTTTCACCTGACTTTCCAGACGGTAAGAACCCTGTACAGGGGGCGTTGAGATTATTAAAAAGGTTGTATTGGGCTATTTGGGGTTAAATTTATATGTAGGCTTATTCAATCAAGGTGTACAGCCAAACTATATTTAAAAATTCCTTGACGTTTCCAGAGTCAATATGTTTTTCCAGCTACTAATTTGAAAAATATTAAGTTTATTACAAACAATGTATTACTAAGATCGCAAGTTATTGTAATATTATTTATATATATAAAAACATTCTAGAATAGTGTCACTATGCATAAATTAAAGGATTTCATCTTCAAGCGATGGGCGATCTTAGTTAAGATTTCAATGACTACACCTGTGCAATTTAAAATTGGAATAAGAAATATTCTTTTTTAGTTTCTTCTTCCTATAATCACATTTTTGCCGATGAGCATACCATGACAACTTTGGCTAAAGATGGGTAGTAGAAGGGGGGAAGATGATCAAAAAAATTTACATTTTGACTTTAAAAATTGAGATAATATGCTCAACAAAGACAGATGTGTTAAAAGAGATTCATGGTGTGCATTAAAAATAGTAAGAAGTTATTTTGACTATTGTGGTTTTATGTTAACACATTAATATAGTTTAAGTTTAGACACAAGAATTGCTAATAAGAAAACATTTATTTTATTTGTGTGAAATAATTAAGAACAATACAAAAAGTATGTTTTTTAGCAAAAAAAAAAGTTGGGCACTAAAATAAGTAGGGATACATCTGTTTATAGTATTTTATGGAGTTTAAAGTTAGTAGTGTGTGTGAATAAATGTGTAGCACACTTTTTAAGCAAAATATTTTATAGTAAAAGCAGTGTACATTTATTAAAACCAGTTTAAGATCCATATTAAGATATTTTAATTCATTTGTTTTACAACAATCTGGGATCTGTTATTTTCTCAATTGTTTTATTTTGAATCAATGCTTTGTTGCATGTTATTTAGTGTTACATTGATATTTTAATTTAAGATTCTACTTTATTAAACATACCAGTTTCACACTACAGTCCCATGATGCAGATAAGACAAACTGTTCCTGCCTAGTTTGGCTCCAGTCCACTGAATAAACTTCCTTCTTGTGTTCTTTGAAGGTCTGTGGTGCTAGCTATAACAGTTAATACAGAGTATTAAAGTTTTAAAGTCATAAGTCTATAAAACAATTACTTTAATATTCTAACAAGTGTTTGCTATAGAGATTCATCGATTTTAAAATATCTAGGTTACAAGCTATGAATGGTCAAATTTGCAATATTAAGGACAAATAATTTATGTATTGTGCTAAAATTTAGTATCCGTCAAGACATGCATATGATATGCAAACAAAAAATTATAATTTAAAAATGCGAGAGAAAAATAATTTTTAATTTTTAAGAAATTCAACAGTGATCAAATTAAATTGTTTATCAATATGTAGCTTAACACATTTTTTATATAGTTTAAAATCTTATTTTTTAGTAATGCTATTTTGAATTATTTACAGTAGTTGAACAATGAAAATATTGACATGATAGGTTTGTGTTTTGACTGTAATGAGTGTTGAGAAAACACTTGTTTATTGACAAGAAATCTCCTGAACATTCCTATGACATAATGTGCTCTGGTCTACTCGACACATAATGGCACATCAAAATTCTTACATATTTCTGGCCGTATAAAATTTACCAAAGTTGAAATACTTTTATTTTATTTAAGTGCAACACAACATATTACCTACTCAAGCTATATGCATTTTATATATAAATGTATGAAACCAAATTTTATATTTCTTGCTGTGTGTCTTAATAGCCAACCCTATAGACATATTTAATTACACCAACAAGTTGGGGATGAGGAAGTGTGCCTGCATATGTGTGTAGGGAGAGTGGAAAACCATTTATAAAAAAATCTCAATACCCCTGACCAGGATACAAACACCAACATCCCCATTATTGGCAAATCAGATAAGATAAGAATTATGCCACTATCTATATGACCCTCTATGTGAGTGTGAAATATTGTAGTTAAAATGAAAAGTAATATATATATTAACTACAAATAAAGGACTTAACAACATTCGAACATTAAACTATGTTCAATGAGTTTAATTATTGAATCTTATTTTTTTCTGATAACATTATTATAGAAAAATTTTTGATTCCAACATAATAGGCCTACTTTATGATGCGCTTCAAAAGTTTATAAGTTTAAAATATGATAACTTGTGCATATTTAATTCAATTTATTTAGTTAGTAGGAAATGCAGCCGCACTGCTCTAGATAGAATGAAATACCCCTTTCCACCAAGATTCGTACTCCTAAAGTCAAAGTCAAGCCAAAGTCAAACAGTCTACAATTGAGCAAACTCTGTAGGAGGAACTTGCTCAAAATGGAACATCATGACTATGGTTCTTCATACTCAAAACCAGAAATTAGAATGAAAGTTTGCAATTAAATAATATAAAATAAATTTAATTTCTGTGTGTACAAATAAAATTGAGCAATTTATTGACAATTCACTTTTTGAAATAATCAATGTGGAAATTTGAAGGTCTTTGGCAGATAAGAAAAAAAGAAACAGTATTATGTTTAATTTTCCTCCTGACAGTATTTGCAAACAAGATAAGTAGCTATCCACGGCTACCTACTCCCTTCGTCCCCTCTATATTAAATTAACACCAAGATATTATAGCCTCGATAGTTCCTTTTCATTCTCAGAAAGGATTGTGTATTTAAAAGTGTGGAGATACAAATTGATTTCATATTTCCTCAAATAATTATGGCAAATATCGAAATATTTAAGTATCAATAGTAAAAATTGAAGGAATTGAAGTTCACTCATAATATTCTATGACACAATAAACAGCAACCACCAACAGTAAAAAAAAAAAGAGCCTTGACACCATTATAAGTGATTTCAAATTGTAATCATAAAACTTATTCAATCTCAGTTTGATCTCTGATTGCTTCCTTGGATTATAAGTGGATAATGTTCCTAGTCACATGAAAAGCTTTGATAGTTAAGTGGTATTGGCAGAGAAATTCATAGATTTCGGGTTGGAGACCCATAAAAGCTCTCTTCAAATAAATTTATACTATGAACTAATGTGCTTATTTAATGTGTATCATGATTTTTAGAATGTAAAACACACAATACAATTTATTTGAGGAAATATCACTAATTTTTTTAAAGAACCACTCTATTTTAATTTTAAATTCACCTTTAAGTGTTTCAACATAATTACATGGTGATCCACAATAACGATTTATTACTTTTATGTTGAAGACACATTATAAACCTTAAATTTTGTAGTGTCATCAACATTTTAAACATGTTCTTGTCTAAACTTTTTTCAAGTAGTTTATTAAAATAATTAAGAATCTAATCACATTAAAATTAACATTAATTTTTATTCCAGTATCAATTGTTTGAATCTTTATATTTTGTCCACTAGTTTTATAAACTTACTGCAACTTATTTTTCTACTTTTATCCATTTTCATTTATTCACATGCAAACATATACTCTCATTGAATATTTTTTAAATCTATTTCATTGTAAACATGCTTAATATTTTGTAATGTAATTCGTTGCTTGATGTGGAATAGTACATTCATAGAACCCAGACTATCTTGTATATAGATTAATATAACACATTGTTTAGTCTTGTATATCAGTGATAGTGAGTTTGGGGTTTCATATATGGCCATGTAATTAGTGAGTATTTTTTTCTAAATGGTTTTCTACTATCTCTCTCCACGGAAACGTGGACACATGTTCTCTAAATTATACTGTCCTAATTATTTTTACAGTGGTGTAGTTAAATGTGATGACTAGCCTAGACGGTTACTAAGACGGTCACACAAAAAAAGAAACATAATAATATTTGTAGATTCTTATTATTCTAACATTGTTAGGTTTATCTAAATGAATGATGGGATTTAAAAGTTAAATTTTATTAACATTTAAAATATGTGTTTGTAAGGCCATATTGTGGAATTATTGGCTACAGAAATTAAAAATTATATAACATCAAATTTAACAAGGAGTTGATCCAAAACAATTAAAATCAATGTGCCAGTATTTTTGGATAACCAAAACCTCCAAAAAATTATATACATAATCAAATCCTGTAAAATATTTAATTCCCTTTCCTATTGATATTAAAAAAAAATTAAAAAATGATCTAACCACTTATTGTAAAGCAAGTTCCGACACCTTAGTTCAGTCAGTAGCGTGTCTGTCTATTGAGCTAAGGGTCCCGAAGTTCAATTACTGGCATAGCCGAAAAATGTATCATTGGTGAAATATAGGTTTACCCATTCAAATTGATAAATTAACGGCAAGGGACTGGATGTTGTGTCTGTTCTAGTTTCAAGTTAGATTATAAAGCATATAAAGCTACGACAGGCCTAGCAATCTGGCAATGGAAAATATATGGCTTCAATAAAAAAGTGACCCAGGCCACAGACGGGAAACAGTAATGGATCTAAAGTAAAGTAAACTTATTGTCAAGCAAAAATGCCAAAGTAAGTTGTAAGATGTAACTTGTAAAAATATATATCTTATATTTTCTTTGAATACGGTTTTTGTTTAAAACATATTTTAGAAAAACTTGAAAAATCTTAGCTTCTGTAATAGTGAGTATCGTAGTTTATTAAACTTGCTAATAATCTCTATCACTTCTATTCAATGTTATCAAAATAGAAGAATCTTTGTCAAAAAAAAATCTTGAACTATTAGAAAAATTTGTTTAAATATGCAGTCTGAATAACATCTAATTCAATTAAGCACTATTGGAAAAAAATGTTTTAATATGCAGTCTGAATAAAATCTAGTTCAATTAAGGGAACCTGGGTCACATTTTTCAATAAAATTATACATTTTCACATTTTTCAATAAAATTATACATTTTCAGATTTTATTACTATCTTGTTTGAAATTGTTTTCCGAATAGAATTATACATCACATGTCACGATTTTCCATTTATTACATCATGAAATAATTTAATTATTAATATGAGTTTAATGCAACTATTTTGTGAAATAATAAGAGATTTATTTATTTTATTTTATCTGTTTTTTTCCTGTAGCTATAGCAACTCAAATATTTCACTAATACTATTTTTTATTCTAAGAGTAAAACTTTTCTACTCTGTTGGTATTGTTGTCTGTAGAAAACATAAGGTTTGTTTATTTTATTTGTATAAAAGAGAGAGAAAGTGAAATATATGTTGTTTTGAGGTTGATTTGAATCATACATTTAATATAGAATATTAAATATTTATAAAATGGATAGAATAAAGATGTTTGGTTGCAGAAGAAGTTTTGGTAGAAATCAATTTACAAAGATTATATTTAAATTTACTTCATCTAATAATAATACTGTTCAGTTGCCTGATAATGTGTGTACCTCTTACAATGCAAATTTTGAAGGTAATTTGAATAGGCCTGGTCCTTTATCTGGAAGAAAATTGCGCTACTTGGAAATGTGTGATGAGAAAAAGGATTATATTGGTGAAAAACTGAAGGAAGAAAATATTATTATTGATCTTTCAATTTTAAACGAAAAACTTTTTCAAAGTGTAAAACGCAGGAACTGTGGCTTAGAAGACTCTGTTGAGCTCTGCGAGGTTACTGACAAACAAAAGTGTCTAGCATCATTGTTGGAGATTGTTTATAAATATTGTGATTATTCATGTGAATTTTATATTTATAAGAAAACTGACACACAGCATTTTGATGTAAATGTGAGGTTAGTGTATGGTGCTATAATGAATTTACCTTAACCTCCTGGCAAAATTTTCAAGTACAATTAAGTTTTAGGTCAGTGTGTAAAAACTTTGGCTAATGACTATGTATAAAGCTGCACAGGAGGCAGTCAGCGAAAATGACAATAACATAAATATTGCTGCCGCATTAGATGGAAGTTGGCAAAATCGAGGTCAACACGTCATTGAATGGTGTGGTAACAGCTTCAAGCATGGACACTGGTAAATTTCTTGATGTAGAATGTTTGTCTAAATACTTTCAATGTTGCACAATATCAGCTAATTATATTTGCAAAAGAGACAATTGCAAGAACAATTATAGTGGTGTGAGTGGGATTATGGAAGTTGCTGGAGCACTGGCAATTTTTCAGAGTTCCGAAGAAAAGCTTGGTGTAAGGTATATTAAATACTTGGGAGATGGGACAGCAGGGGATATAAACGTGTGTGTGATCTCAAGCCATATTACAATTTAGTGATAGGAAAGTTGGAATGTATATAAAGGTCATGTAAAAAAGAGAATGGGTTCACATTTAAGGAGGATAAAGGCACAATACAAGGGGCAAAAGCTAGAAGATGGTACGACATTAGCAGAACAGGGAAGGCTTACTGATGCTGAAATTGATTTAATACAACATACAATATATATTATGGCTTAGCAATTAGAAGGAATGTGGATAGTGTAGAAAATATGAGGAAATCGGTGTGGGCGACATATTTCCACAAAATTTCTACTGACAACAAGCCGCAGCCTGTACCCAAATGATATGGACTCCTGGTGTAAATATAATGTTGCCCAGATTACTGGGGAAGAATACAAGAATCATAATTCATTACCTGTGTTAGTAATGAATGTAATAAATCCCTTATACAGAGATGTCAGACAAAGATCTCTTGAAGAAATACTTGCATAGAAAACTCAAAATCCGAATGAGTGTTTCAAAAGTCTGATATGGTTGCGGTTACCAAAGACAGTTTATATAGGACTTGACACAATGAAACTAGGTGTTTATGATTCAGTCATAACATTTAACGATGGCCAGCTGGGCAAAGTGAAAGTTCTGCAAAAATTGTGTGATTCTGCTGGTGTAAATGCTGTGTTGGGGCTAAAAGCACAAGATCAAAGGCGGCTTAGAGAGGCGGAAAAATCTACATTAGCATTAGGTAAAAAGGCAAGATAGCATATAAGAACTTTAAAAAGGACACTGAAAGAAGAATATCCTGACAATCCAATTTATGGAGCCGGCCAACATTGATACCTAGCCATAAAGTAAGATATGATAACAACATTTTTTATCAGCAATCTTTAACTTCAATTTCCCAATAATGTGTTTTTTCAAACTTAAGGTAAACTTATTTAAAAAAAGGGACAAGGAATTTAAATGAAATTTTCAGGACTTGGTTATGAACATGTTTCAAATACAGTAAACCTATTATTTTTTCATTTGAAGTTAACAAAATAGATTAAACAATTATTATTAAAATTATGTTGTCGAAATAAAATATTTTAAAAAAGATAATCATCATCATTCAATCATAAAATATACAAGTTAATTGTTAGGTTCACTCTAATAATAAGAAACTCAAACATTGCTATTAAAAATTTGGTTATAATATAGTAAGAGGTTATGAAGATAATGGTACCTGAATATTGGCAACTAAACATGGTGGAGATAGGGAGGGACTGGTGCCCTTAAACACTTTAAATTATCTAATCTACAATCTAAAACCAAATTCTTGGGGAACGTCTCTTAATTCCAACAGATCAGTTATAAGATTAAATATTTGGTCTATCATATTATTCCTTATTACACACGTGTCAAGCATTAAAAAGAGAAAATAATGACAGAATTTTCTAATCGATGATTAGCTATGCTTTCTTACAAGGTGAAGTAGCTTTTACTTATAGAGATAAAAATCATCATAAGGTCACTGACCAAACCAAAGAACTAGAATTAAATTTAATGACTAACTGAGTGTGGTTGTTGCTAATAAAGTAATAATATAATTGAGTACATCTGTTAAATACAAACTTGCTCTCACCTGGACCACAAAGCAATTTTATCACTATTAAACTAATATATAGATTAAAACATGACTGTAAAAACTTGTAAAAAAAACTTTACATTGTTAAGAAGTCTTCATTACTTGTTTTTAACAATAACAAATGTTGTTAATTTACTAAAATAGCACGTTCATAATAATGAAAAAGGTTGCAAAATTACAGGAATAAGCTGCCAAGAAAGAAGAAATGAATAGGAGCCAAAATCATCAAAAGAGATATTTATGAATTAGAACCAAACACAAATGGTTGAAATTGCTGCCCTTAAAGTCTACAGAAAGATGTATATACTAAGTCTGGTATGGGTGTGTATCATAAAAAGAATATATCCACAAATTCATACACATAATTGGGGGAGTTTAAAAAGCTTTTAGATATATTACAAAATATTGCATTAAAATGTTTTAAAAGCATAAATTAATTGTGTAAAGTTTCATAAACAATGATAAATGTAGCTACAGTACATATAGGTTTCAAAACTTATCAAAGAGGCCCTTTTTTACCCATCTATTCACCATTGATATAAGAATTGTCAAACACAAGAAAATACAAACTTACAAATTGAAGGAAGGGGCTTTTATGTGCCTCAAATCTAGTTTAATTATACAAGCAAATAAAAAGGAAATCGATTGCAAATACAAAAAATAGCAATTTTTTTATTGAATAAGACAAAAGTTGAAACATAATGTTTATGTTAAATTACAAAATAGAAGTAGTAAAGAATAAAGAATGTCTTCAACCTGGGGACAGCTGACATTCCAAAGCTGTAGCACTCCATCCCCGCTGGCGCTAACGACAACATTTGCATCTGTTTCACTCCAAACCACATCAAACAAACCGTCTCCCCACTGAAAGGTGTCAAGTTCCACTAAGTTCCCTTCAGGTGTCACTTCGAGAAGGAATAAAGTGCCACCACCTTAAATAAATAAATAAATAAATAAATCAGCTGTGACTAAGTGATGTTTAATATTATCAAGTTTCTCAAATAATACATATTAAAAATGCTCTGCATGCACCTTGATGGGTAAATTAATATTTCTTATTTGTGTAGAGTTTGATAGTAACAAAAAATATACCAGAATAAAAATTTTACTATCTAGATAGTTTAAAACACCTTTTTTATTATATGTAGAAGTTATACTCAAACATTTTAGTGGTGTAGCTGCAGTTTAAAATTATGACTAAATATTAAGGCAACTAAAATGATTTTTGGTAAAGTTTACATAGTTCCCAAACTTTTTCAACTGATGCCCCCTTGATAAATCATCAAATTCCCATGACACCATCTTCCCCCTCCTCCCCTTATTTTTTGAAAAGTTATAAAAAGATCTTTAATAAAAATTACTTTATAGTTACTTATTTATTTTATACTGGCAGCAAATTGGTAAATAAATGTGTTTACAATTAGTGTGATGGTTGGCACTGTTTTGTTTTCATCAATTCTTGAATTTTGGGTCTTATGTTTGACGGAGTACACCGCAAATCACTTTTCACTTCAAGTAAACAATGCTGTTTAGTTTTTATTAAAGTCAAGAGTTGAAACTTTGATGAAGTGGCACGTGGCCACAATAGTAGACTAGGAAGAGGGTAAATCCGAGGCTTGAAAATAAACACATGCATGTGCATGAATGTCTTACTTCTTGGCTGGTCACCTAATTTTTTTACAACTGGTTGGTAGTGTTGCCAATACCACAAGAAAACATTGTTATCTTCATTATTTTGGGAAAATGATTAAAATAAAATGTGTCTTCTTTTTCAAGATATTTTTAGCTTTATTTCCAAACAAATTAATTCATATACACCCTTCCCCTCCCCCTCCCCATGGTTGGGAATCAATGGTGTAAATTATTATAACATTAATCTGTCAGTGGTGATAAGTTTATTTGCTACCACAAAGAAGGTTAAAGTTAGATTTTATTATTGTGAGGCAGAGGTTGGGGGTCATTGTCAACTGTTAAGTTGGTTTCTGTAATGTGTTTTTATTACAATCATAAATGAGAAATTACTTTCACAGATACTATATAGATGCCAAAGCATAATCATTTTTATTGATAAGTTTGCCAAAGGAGAAAATTCATATTTTATATGTAGCTAAGACTTCATTAAGTCTGATTTAATAAATAGTGCATTAAATATGTTACATTTCTGAAAATTTTCCTTTGCTTGGAAGATAATTTGAACTGTCGATACTTTCTGAAAAAATATTACAAATGTACAAACTATTATAAACTAATATTTCGTTAAATAATTCCTAGCTCTTTTGTATAAAGCTGACAAGTAATTAGCTATACCTCGTTAAAAAGTTGCTCAACATATATTTTTAATTTCTTAGAAATATCCATTCTATGTTACAAATTTTCCACAACAAAACCTTAATGAAACAAGTTCTCTTGTCAAAAAAGTTCCAAATATTCGTATTATGCCTCAGTAAGGACATGTTTAAAGAGTTGCATTTTCTTAAAAACTCTACTTCAATTTCACCAGAAAATATTCTAGCCTTATTACATATTCAACCTGTCATTGTAGCTCTCTTTCACAAGACCGCTATCTTACTTCAGTATGAAACCATAATGCACGAACATTTATACTTACCCCTCAGGGCTACCAACTATTTTATGTTAACAAAATAAGGAATAAAGTCTAAACAAATATTATGTTCAGATGCAAGTAGATTAATTTTGCACAAGCTATATAAAACTTATGTTGTATACATCACACATCTTTTTAAAGACTTTTTACCTCCATAGCTAGCCCATCCAACCTTTATAAATATTATCTTTATTAGTTTACTACAAATACATAAGACACATTTTTTTTAAACATAAAAGAGAATATGGGTTTTGATTTTTTAAATATTTAAAGCGCTAATAATAAGAGAAAAGTTAAAAAAAAGTATATTAAATAACAAGGATGGATAGTGAAAGCTATGGCTGGGTCCTTTGAATCTCGAAAACTTAGAGAAATTCAAGACAGTTAAGAATAAAAAACATTGTTGTTTAAATTTTAAATATAATTATTTTAACTGGGGATATAATGATGCTTACTAGTGAGAAACATAACAACTATACCACAGATAATTAATTTAGCAATCAATTAATTGTGAATTCTCAATATTGTAAGAAAATATTATCATATAGTTAACATTGGTATGGGCATGTAATGAGGATGGAAAAAGAGAGGATGCCAAAGAAAATGTTGGAAATTAAGTATGTAGGAAAAAGACCGCAAGTGAGGCCAAGAAAGAGATGGGAGGAGCAGTTAACAGAAGGTGCGGAAGTGAAGGGGGAAGAATGGAAGAAATTAAAGGAGGAAGACTGGTTTAAGGATCAAGGAAGATGGAGTCATTTTACTAAACTGACCTTGCCACAGGCTGGAAACATTTGATGGCAATTATGTAAAATCTCACTAAAATTGAAAGTATTTTCACTGGACCACTTAATATTGAACTACCCTACTAGGCAGTTCTTAGGCTGTTAATTTAAGAATATTTAACAAGTTATGTTTGCAATTTTTTTTAGTCACACAGTTGCCATTTAGTTCTTGATAGCTTCATATGAATGATGTTATTAGTTCTTGTGAAATGCAGATCGTGCGTTTATTTTCAGATGAGATTTTATTAAATAGCAAGTCTCCAAGATGTTGATAGTAGATGTGAATATCTAGTTTCAATTTTTTTTTTCTATCTATTTATACTAAACAGGGGTCAGGATGCATAAATTACATTAAGTATGGATTTTACAAATCTGAAGTAAAAAGTGGTAATTTTCTGGATTTTATTTTATATTTGAAAGTCAAAAGTAACTAGAATTTTAAAAGATAGTTATGTGACATTTATCAAAGGATTTTTCAACCACCTTTATACACTTATAAACCTTTGGGATATTTATACATAGGATCATGAAAAAAGTTCTAAAAATGTAGCTTTTATTAAATATTCTACTATTCAAAAATGTAAAAAAAAATCTGTTAAAAAAATTGATTTAAAGAATGTACTAAACTAACAAAGGGCTCTCAACTGAAGTTACCTGCAAGTCCAAAGTATTGTGAAGTTGCACATACAAGCCTTTCAGCCTGAAATGGTGAAAACCGAACACTGTAGCCATGGCGGTTAGGTGTCAGGAAGGTTGGCATACTGACGTCTGAAACAAAATGTCCTTAACACATCAGTTACAATTCACATAAAAGTATTTATGTATAATCATTTAAAATTGGAATAATTTAACTTGAATATTTTACTAATAAATTTTCCTAAGCTATATTTAAAATTATTCTATGATACTTTATTAATTAATAAAATTATAATGCTATAGCTTAAAGATGGCATTAATAACTTGATACCATCTTAATATTTATATAATGTTTTCAGTCTTTTAATGAGAGAAAACTTATTTCATGATTTAAACTTTTTTAGTGATGTAATAGCAAATATATTGTGTCCTTTAAGCTGGTTAAGCTAAACCATAAAAAATATAGTGACAATTTGCTTTTTATATTTTGACTAGTTTTGTACAACAATTATATGAATTCAAGTTCATTATAAATAACTTTTATGCTCCTAAAATAGATTATTGCTCATCTAATATGCAAATAAAACCATTAAATAAAAGTAGATTATATTTGAATAACCTAAAAACCCAATGGAGAGGATCATCAGTCTTTGTTAGAGTTAAATTTTCATAAAAGCCTTATATGACAGATAGAAAAGTTACTAGATATATTTTTAAGTATTCAAGCATCAAGTTATGTAATCTGAAAAATAATATCAACACCTTTATGTAACACTAATAAATAGTAATATGTTATCAGTGTTGACAACTGGCCCCATGGTGTAGTGGTCAGTGCACCTGGCTACAAACCTAGGGGTCTTGAGTTCAATTCCCAGCTGGTACCTTGGGTATTTTTCCCTTAAGGGGAATAATACCAACGGTTACCAGGGTGTTGTTAGTTAGGCTTAAGTTAGGTTAAGATTCACAATGGCTCCACAACTTCATAATCACAATCATCATGTCACCTCATTGCGGCTATGACTTACCCTGGGCAATGTTTTGTGCCACCAGAGCGGCTAATAACCTGGATGTCAAATCCCTCCCAGTCATATATATATCATACAATAAAAAAAAGGCCTGTAGTAACTTAGTACATAACACTTACTTTTATTGAAACAGCAGATATTAATCGATTCTGAAAATTGACACCTGGACACGAGAATCGAATCCGGGACCTTTGGCTTAGTACGCCAATGCTCTGCCACTGAGCTATCCAGAAATCGTCCCGTGCTCAGGGTCATTCTTCACTCATATTTCAAGGCAAAGTCTATGATGGCCATGCAGAAATCGTCGGCTACAAATGTGTGATTTATTAAGATCATGAGCTATCAGATATCGCAGCCACCTTCGATTCGGTAGTTGGCTTATTGCTGCCACTTGTAAAATGATTGCCTTAAAATATGAGTAGTAAGAATGACCCTGGGCACGGGACGATTACTGGATAGCTCTGTGGTTAGAGCATTGGCGTACTAAGCCAAATGTCCCGGGTTCTATTCTCGTGTCCAGGTGTCGTTTGTCAATTTTCAGAATATGATATCTAGATGTGAGTAGATCCTCACTAAAACAAATATAATAGCTTTGGCTATTTTATTCTTAGATATTAATCAATGTTACATTTCAAATATAGTAAGTAGCTTAGTTATAATTTTGCAAAGGTATGTAGGGTAATAAAAACTGTTGTGGCTTTATAAATGAACAAAATTATTTTGTATGGACTTTATTTTTCTGCACTTTCAAACATATATCTGGATATTTTATAAGGTTAAATGTAATGTTTATCATTTTATGATGGATTAAATAATTGGTTAAATAAATGATAATTACAGTTATAGCTGCATCTAAATATATTCTTTTAAATTTAAAAATAACAGCTGGACACAAGTCCTGGGTTCACTTCCTGTAATCAGACGTCATATTTCAATTTAAAAGAATATAATATTAGTTTAGCTTGTTTGTATTGAGCTGAAAATTGCTACATTTAAATGTAGAAAATTAAAAATGGATGAAGGAATAACAAATGTGAAAATTAAAAGTTATAAAGGTGTAGGCTCTCAGTTATAAAAAGCAGTTTGTCTGTTTGTATGCATGTTTGCGATAAACTAAAAAATCACTTAACCAATCTAGACAGAATTTTCCCTTGTGTTCCTTATACCCCTAGGAGGGACATAAGCAAGATAAGTCCGGTGCCCACAGAGGTAAGTAACGATATTGAGTATATATTAGATGGTTTTTAATGGATTCTGTAGAAAAAGATAATCTGAATCTGAAGGGTGCCACTTCAGTATTCTTGAGCATTTTGATATATGACATTATCAAGATGGCAGCCAATGCAATCCAAACGATTGTAAACTTTTTTCTAACATAATCTTAAAGTGGTTGTGTATGGTATCAAATAAAAGCTCTTGATGTAAATAATATTCACACATTTAAATTTAATTTTTAACCAATTAAGTAATAAAGTAAATTTACATGAAATTATCAAGTGCTACAAAACTAATGAAGTACATATACGTCAACAATAATTCCTTTATTTTATTTTTAGGTTTCGTGCTCGAAAATGGTGTAAATACAATGGAAGAAGAAATGTGCATATTTAACTGTGAATGTATCAATGAACATATGATCACATCAGACGAAACCTGAATTTGCACTATTATCAAAGCAAGCAAACAATGAGGTGGTCAACCTCACACTCGACTTGAAAATGCAATGGAGGAAAACAATTTATTTACAATTAAGTATAATAAACAATGTGTTTCAGTTTATACATCTAAATCACACATTGAGCAATTTCAAAGAAAACATCCATCAAGTAATCAAGATGTAAGCCATGCAAAAACTGCAATAGAGAGTGTGTGCAGAAGTGCAAATGAATATGTTTCATTCAAAATCCAGCAAGGTGTCATTATCTGAATGTCGCACAAAGGCTCTGACTGATCTGTCAGGAAATAAAACATTCAAGGATTATATTTTAGAAAAATGCCAGGAAAAAAATGAGTTGTCCATTAAAGTTTGACTGCGATTGCAAGGTGCAATTGCAGATCTACATACCACAGATGGGAGATACCAACAGGACTGTATATAAGTTCATAAGTCCAAGAAATGTTTGCTATTCAGCTAAGAGATTCTATCTACTTCAAAGGCACATGATGTGCCTATAATGGAAATAAAGTCCATATTGGACAAAAATAAAGACCATTTCTGGTCATCTATTTAAATTCAGAAAGCGTGCGTGGTGGAATTCTTCATGACAGCTCCTTTTTGATCACACAATTATGTAAAGACCTCAATACTTATTTAATCTTTATTTCATGTAGAGGTTATGCTAACACCATTATATTCAGAAAGAATGTCATAAATTTATTGAAGCCTCAAATAGGTGAGGATGATGATGATTCTGTTATGTCAGTTGCAAAAGTTATTAGGAAGAGAAGAAAGAATCTACCTGTAAACAATAATGTGTCCAAGACACGCATTGATTGTGATGTTGCTTTAGAAATCAGTCCAACACTTTTACGCTTCTTGAAGAAATAACAGGTGAAGACGCAGGCGAATCTCTGCCCTCTATTATGATTGGAGATATTGTCACAAGAGTATTACAACAAATATATACCACATTACAAGTACCCATTCGGATTATTCTAAGAGAGAAGAAAACAACTGAAAGTCTTCACTCTTATAGTCAGTTGCTCTTATGAAGAAGTTTTAAAATTCAATAGATCTGCTGCTCCAGCTACAGTTGATCAAAGACATCGGGCACCAGTTGTCGAGCCTAAATTATGACTGGTGCAAACTTTAGCTGACAATTTTGATGCTATCATGATAGCATCTCAGAATGGGCTGCTATCAACCCATTCACTGGCTCTGATAGTGACACAACCAAAAACATCTATCAGTTCTGATTAAACGGAAGACACTATTTTGCACCTTTGTATGGCAAATAAGAAATATGCAAATTTCAGTGTGATGGTGCAGGCTTTTAAAGGACCAAATAAACCAAAAATGACAGCTAAAGACTTTGCCAAGTTGCCTTTAAACATTATTGCTCAGCAGTATGTTTCACTTCAACTATTTAAGAAGTTATATTTTAACTTCTTTAAAGGAGTTATAACTGAACCATTTACTCCAGGATTAGGTTTTAATCCGAAGATTTTAGGAGAAGAAAGTGTGCCGGATAAGGCCGCAACACAAGTTATCTACAGGCCTCTTATTGATATGATCCCATATACTGAAAACTGCTTGAATATATAGCAAAGTCGAGGAATCTGAGGATGACACTGCAGAATCTATTGTTTACTATGTATAATAATGAATAGTATTAGTATTAGCACCGCGTCTTACTACCCGTTTGGGTTACACACACTTACGCTAATGTGTAATGGTAGGGTGATAGTGAGATGAAATGGAGGACCTACAGTTTAACATGGAATCCGAACCACGGCGGAGGCCTTGCATTCCACACTCTCACAAGTTGTGATTAATACAAGTCTGGTCAGAGGTGAAGGAAGGGTTTAGCAACCAGATAAATCTGTGCCGGAACCAAGGATTGAACCCAGGACCCCCAGCACAGAAGTTTGACACCTTACCACTAGACCATCAGGTTATCTTTACTATATATAATTACAAGATTATTATGTGTATATTAAATAGCAACATAACTACTTTTATATTTTAATTTACATTGCAATAAATTATAGTAGGCTATTTCATTTGGAATATTGCTTTGTACAGTGCTTATTCGAATTTTCAGGGGTGCCAACCAACCCCCATAAAACGAGAGTTTTATAATGTACCAAAATCGACGAATTTTCAAAAAACTTTTTTTAAACAAATCATATAAATTTCTTTTTCTTTTTAAATTTCTGTTCTTGCATATTTTTTGGAAAAACGCTTCCCAAGCAAGTAAATTTGGAAAAAAAATATGTTATTTTTACCAAGCCTGTGATGCCGATCCTGAAATTTTGTCATATAGGCGATATATGTATCTTAAATGTATAGAAAATTGGAAAATTAAATATAAAATTTAATCAGCATTGAGCAGTTTCCGAGAAAAAACAAAAACCTATATTTTTGGAGGTGGTGTTTGGAAGACCTACATTTATTAATTTTTATTAGCAGTTGTTTATTAGTATCAATATTAATGTTCTCACCTGTCAGTTTTGACCATTAAAACGGTATATAATGGGTGACAGTTTCATATTATATTGTTGGTTTGGAATGAGTCTGCCGCCACCTTGATGTCATAGCTCAAAATGCTCAAGTTTACCGAAGTTGCATCCTCCAGATTTGGATTTATCAAACTTTTTACATACAAGTTCACTAATAAAACATCTTATATACTGAAATTTTTCACTTTGGGAAAGAATGCATTTCACTAGACTATATTTTTCCTGTTAAAATCTAATTAATTGATGGTTATCCAAGATTGTCTTAAATCCTGTGGGGAATTAATATATTCTTCTATTGAACGTAGTAGTCATTTTTTTGGTCTTACTTGGTCGATAAACCAACTGCAAATCCCAAGAGTATTATTACAGAAAAAATTTTGGTCTGGTTGGATGATTTATATTTACATTCATAGCTTGATTGTGTTTCACTGACAACATAGGCAACATTCAACATTTCTTTTTATTCGACCTTAAACTTACAATGATACAAGTTCAGACAAAGAGATGACTTCTCCCACTAAACTCCAGAGTGTCAAAGGCAATAATCATAAAAATAGAATATAATTTTTTGTGTTAACAATAACGTCAAAACCAGTAAACTTTGCAAAAATCTTAGGAATACCTGATGATGTGCACATCAAGCTTTTTTTTAATATACTTTTACCTATATTCAGAGCCTAACACCTTAGGCCACTTGACTGCCAGTGCAGCTATCTTTAAGGGCATTACTACCACTCGCTCGTTTGAACTTAGGGTTTGATAATTTCGTTGGCTGGTCAGTGATGAAACATCCGAGTAGCAAGGGCTAGGATGTGTTGATAAGCTTGCAAAAAGAGCAATACATTCAGTAGAGTTCTCTTCGATTACATTTCTGACAGGATATCCGTCAATTACGTCAGTAGTTGGTCCATCATTATGAAAAATTCAAGTTTTTATGATTGCGATTGTTTGTTCTGGATTGTTCCGCAAAAATTTTAGTTTGTTCCATTTTGATAAATCCACAAAGGGTGTGTTTATATTGGAATTTGGGGGGAAACTTCACGATATACCCCCCTCCCCCATACACTTTGGAAAATTGACATTTACATGGTTGCGATAGAGTTTGTTCCGGATTGTTCCGCAAAAAG
>CABFWB010005675.1:0-42097 GCA_902151455.1 Timema bartmani | reverse complement strand
ATTATTATTATTATTATTATTATTATTATTATTATTATTATTATTATTATTATTATTATTATTATTATTATTATTAGGAGTGAAGGTGTATTTATTGTTAGCCAATCCAAATACCTGTTTCATACCCGATATAGATCGAATTTAAATTCTAACATTTACCGAGGAATAGCTATTTCATTTATTTGTTTGGAGTTTTGTTTCAAGTTTTTACCCCAAAACTTTCTTCTCTTCACTTTGGAGGGTGGTGGTTTTTTGTTCCCCATGGGCACAGTTTTATTTAAAACAAAGTTACAACATCACCTCACAAATAAACAAACTTGTTTTCTTAGTGAAACTTGGTAAATTTATTTGAAACTATCACAAATATTATATCAACACAAAAGAAAAAACTATTCACACATGGGCTAAGTATATTAAATAATAATACTAAAATGTATTGCATTTTTAGAGCCCAAAAACAGTAGAGCTATTCTCACTAAAGAATGATTATTTGAAAACCTGTTTGGGACATCAATCACAACAAACCATCACGGTACTGCGAGGGGAGATAGCGGTCGTTGAGCGGTGGAGGAAATGGCTTCAAGAGACAGACACACAGCAACCGGCGTGTAGACTCAAATTGAAAATCAACAATATTCTGTTTTTAAACTACCTAGTGAACAAAATTGCAAAGAAGGTTAGTTTTTTGGCAAGAGTTGGTGTGGAACTATCAGTTTGGACAAACTCACTTATATATAATACTATTGTTTTGTCTCATTTTAATTATTGTGGTTCATTAATATAAATATGTTCAACTACAGACATCAAGACTTCAAAAACTGCAAAACAAGGCAATGCGGATAATTTTAAAATGTAATAAATATACAAGCATTCGTGTTATGCTGAATCAGCTAGGATGGGTGAATGTAATAACCATGAATACATTTAATGCGATGTGTTTAATCTTCAAAATGCATAACAACTTGATGGCAAATTATTTAAGGGATAAAATAAAAATAAATTCAGATATTCATTAACATGATACTAGGCAAAGGAATAACTTCTACCTTACTAATAAAAATAAGATGTCAAAAAAAAAATTCTATATTTGATAGGAGATTAAGTGATTTTAATCTTCTGCCTCAAGAGGTTAAGAGTTCTATTATAATAGATTTGTTCAAGGCGAGACTATAACATAAGTTTATAAGAAATGTGTGAAGTCAATGTTTAAGTTTTTATGAACAGTATAAATTAATATAATTTTGGTTGACAGATTTAGTTGTTTTGTGTTGTATGTTCCTGTTTATGTATGGTAACCATTGTTTATTCAGATAGTTTATCTTTATGTATTATGTATATTGTTAGCAAGGTTATGCTATTGAAATAAATCTTGTTAAAATTACTAACCATCTCAAAAAATGTATAAACATTCAATTCTATTGTAGATATGTTGATGACATTCTAAATATCTAGGACAATATTCTTAATTATTCTTTCCCAAATGGTAGTTTGAAGGCAAGTGTTTAAAAAAAAGGCCTTGTGGGTTCTTTGATGTTACAAGTGTGGGAGAAATCTCAATCTCTTCGTTTGATTGTGTAGAATAAGAATATCAATGGTGATAAGCTCAAAATTTGTCTGGAAACCTAAAAACATGATGGAAGCCAAAATGGTTGTAATTTTTTTTTTTTAATTTTAGTGGGTGAATATGAAAGAAATTGAAGTCAAATAATATGTTTTTAAGGTCAGGAATTTCAAATAATTTTTCTAAAAATTATTTGATATCCACAGGAGGAGATATTCAACATGGCGTCCAATATGGGCGTCTTGAGAATCAAAATTTAAAAATTGTGTACATAGTTGAATGAGGAATCAAAATATATGTTTTTATGAGCGTAGAATTAAAATATGTAGTCAAAAATGCTGCCAGAGGCTAAATAAACCTCATTATTTTAACAAACAGACCCAAACATAGTTTTCATTCATATGTGAAGCGGCGGAGATGGGGACATTGGGTGACATAAAAGGTACGTACATGTTAGCTTGAACTAATATGTTGAGTACAGAAATAAACAAATGTAAACTTAAAACATTATGTTTTATAGAAAGTAGCTTCATAACCCTATCACTATCGCTTTGAGGAGAAAGTCTTAGTTTTCATCTTCATTAGTGTCATTGTCACAGAATTGAGGCTCTCCACTGCATTTCAGTGCCCTACATTTTGTTTGTCGCACAGCTACAGTTCAGGGTACATCTTCTTAGCTTACACCCACACCTAGTCAGCTCTAAGATGGAGGATGGAGCACAAGTTTTTATGCATAGGATGGGCTCAAAGTGATCCTCCACTTTTTTCCAGCCATGGTCTGTGAGTGGTGGTTATTATTTCAAGTCCTGCTGCCGGTCATTGCCTGCAGGTTAGCTCTTTGAATTGCTGGTGGTTTGTTGCGCTTCTCTTGTTGGTGATAAATGCTCATCATAAAACTTTTTTGGTGAAAAGCCACCACATCATCTCACTAAGATCCACCATCACAGTTTTTGACACATACACTTGGAAAACAATTTTTTCTAAGATTGCCATAATTTCAACTGAAACATTTTCTGTTGTTCCAAGGTTAGCCAAGGACTCAAGAACATCATCACTGGTGGATTCGAAGGCTCTCCACCAAGTCACTTTACTTTTATTTGAAAAGGATCCAGTAGTGTCACATCCTGACAGTGAATGCAGTATTGACAATACGGTGGCTTTTAAAGGTCCAAGGACATCATAGAGTGGCTTCAAACTTATATATAGCTTCGTCACATGTCCAAGAAAAATTCCTGTGTTTGGTGATAGGAGAGGGCATCTCCTAAGAGCCAGGATCATGACGTCAGAATCGGGAGAGTAGATACGCAATGTTTTGATTCCATTTTTTGCCCCATAAGGGGCGTGCAAAAGTATTATCGTGTCTGCTTCCTCTCGAGTAGTTTGCAGCATGATAACAAAATTCTTCTGGTGCTATAATTAATAAAATACTCTGCAAGAGAGTTTGTCAATTCGTCTTTTGTTATCTCATGAGACAACAACTTTCTCATTGAAGTTTTGTAGATGTTTATTGCTAGCAGTATCTTGTACTGCCAGTATTTTTTTGTCAGTGATCTCTAATAGCAGTTTTCAACTACCCTTCTTTGTAGAAATCAAATACGAGGTGAACTTTATATAGCTCTTATACTTATCACTCATGAACTTGAATAAATGAAGCCCTAAGTCATGGCAAGTCTTAACAGAATCTGGCTTGGTAATTGTATGTAGTTGTGCTATACCACCGACAATTGCAACCCTTTCCGAGGAAGATGCTACTGCTTGACTAAATGGCACTGACCCAATACTACACATATCATTAGATATCTTATTGGGATGAGCTTCTAACATATCTGTAAGTTTATGCTTAGCCAAGCAATGCTGAATGCTTCCACCATGAGAAAAAAAGAGATTTGGGAACAGCAGACAATTCATACTTAGTAATGCACTGTTTCATGTATACATCAGGTCTGGATCTTGAAGCTATCACGAGGCTAGAAAACAGTAAATAATTGGATTTCATTTCAATTACTTTGGCTTTTAAGTCTACTTTCACGTTTTTGACAGCAGATTTGAAAGATTTCAACATAAACGTTTTCAAGGGTGACCAAAATGTTTTAGAGTTTGTCTCAATACGGTCTTTCACAAATTCAGAGAACATTTGTTCTCTACTCTGTTTTACTCTCCCTATATAACGTTCTATTTCTATGTGTAAAACTTGTTGAGTGACCAGTTGAGCCATGTGAGTGTTTCTACAAGCAAAAGGATTAGTTGTAGATGTAAAAGCCCTTTTCAGTAGCATCACATTTTTATCCTCTCGATTTCTGTGATGATGGGTTGCCTCATTTGTTGAACTTATGTCTGCAAAATGTTAAGTTGTTGAAGCAAGGTGGGTCAATTCTACATCTGCTAGAAAAAAATCATGTTCTAATTGACTCATTGAAAATTATTCCGGTCAGACCTCCTTGCACCTTCATCCTACCTTTTCTCGTGTTCCAACATATCATCAGCACCAAGGACGGAAAACGGTATTATGCTCTTATTCACGAGCCAATTGCCTTGCAGGAATTGTTTCCAGATTAATGGATCTGATGTAACCAGTTCATTCATTTCTGACCGATATAACGTTACCATTCGTGCAAAGTTATGTAGATCCAGGGCAAAAAAATATATATTTTACGGAGTCTCGAAGGGATGTTAAAGACAGCAAACAGTCTGATGTTATTACATCTTTCACAAAGAGAAACATTGTCTACATCATATCCCTGTAGGTCCATGCAGATTTGAATACTTACTGGCTCACTTCCCTCCCTTTCAACAGAAAATTGATGTAGTCTTTCTAAAATTTTGTTTCTTTCAAAGCAGATACCAATTTGAGATGCGCTTCCTTTATGTCAACTTCGCCTCCTTTGTTAAAAACGTTTTGCTTATTTTAAACTTGAGGCACAATATTCTCAAGTAAACTGGCACTTTCTTGACTGAACTCTTCAAGTAACATAATCGAAGCTGCTTACAGAGTTGTAACACGAGCTTCTAAGCACCTGCGAACATGTTTGCCCTAAAGTATCTGCCGGTCAGTTACTGTGCCATACAAATTCACAATTGACAATCGACTGAAAGACAAAAAGAGAAAAAAAAATTAGATTTTCTCGAAATTCGCTCCAACGATTGTGATTAAATTGTTTATATGGACATTGTTTACGATTATAAACAAGAAGGTAACTCTCATTTTCTTATGAAAATTACTTTGAGAGTACTTTACATCAGGGAAATTTTCCAATTTTTATCATTTCTCCGCAACTATTTGAGATACAAAATAACTTATCGATGTAAAGTTGTAGTACTATTAAAGATACAAAAATATATTTTTATAAAACGAATAATTTTTAATCTATAAGCAAATATACATAGGCCTACTTTTTAATTCAGGTCTTTGAAAATGAATTTTATTCTTATGCTCTTTAGTGGACAAAGATGTTTCTCTTTTCTCAATTTTTTTTGTAACAATTTTCCTAGTTCCTAATGCCATAGAGTAAGTAACTAACAGAGTATTATATTTCATTTATGATATTTAGTGTATTGTTTCTACAACAATGTCTAGGTCTATTATTTCGTTTCACAAATCTTACGAGTTCTTGGTAAAAGTCTATTTTAAGATAAAAGCAAGCAAAAGTCTGTGTGGTACCATTAATTTTGTTAATATGTTCTTTGTAATTTTGCATCCAAGAAAACTAATCTTAGATTAATAAGATGAAAAAGGGTGCGTTTTTTGTAATTTTGCAAAATATACTCGCTAACCGCATGAAAGGTACTTCCTGATTTTTTAAATCTAACTTCCTAGATTTCAAATGACTGAATATTTTGACAGATTTTTCTGAGTACTGGCATGGTAGTGGTGAGGGTGGGGCAGGGGAGGGCGCTTGCTCCCCTAAATTACTGGGAATAAAATCAATTTTTTTAGTACTGCATTACGGGTTGACCATAAAGTATCCCCCCACCCCTTTTATAAAAAATCCTACCTTCTCCCTTGGTTCCTTGTAAATGTAGCCATCCTCTTTCCCAGTAATGACTTCTAGTCAAGGATAGGGCCATGCTATGGCAACCGGAACGATGTTAATTTTTACATTTTGAAAGTGACGGCCACCAAAAAGACCAGGGAAAGGCACATACAGGTACCACGTCAAGTCGTCAGAAAATGTCCGGCTATTGAAGAAACATTTTGTAGAGTAAAGTCTACCGGCCCAGATAGTGACTCTTACATGATGATAGCACATTGCTGTTTGGGTATCAGAGTTCTTACATGATGATAGCACATTGCCGTTTTGGGTATCAGAGTTCTTACATGATGATAGCACATTGCTGTTTGGGTATCAGAGTTCTTACATGATGATAGCACATTGCCGTTTTGGTATCATAGTTCTTACAAACGCGCTCACCCTGACTAAAAGGTAATCATTTAGACGGGCTGTATGCTCAATCTTTCACACTAGACAATTCACCTCACATTCCATTCCTCAAAGGTTTGAGATTGTTTTCTTTTTTTTTTCTGTGAAAATGCGTACATTCGTATGCAACAGGGATACTTTTTTTTTATTTATCAGTGCAAATATTCAACTATCTGATTATTTAAAGTCAGATTTAAAATGGAACCTTTTTTAAATAAAATATTTTGTACGTATTTTTTTAAATGGCATATGCTATATACATATATATATATATATATATTTAAATGTATCCATTTTTTTATATATTTAAATTTTACTTGTTTGTAATTTGTAAAAAGGAATTTTTATCTGTGGGGCTTTATTTTATGTGTAATCTAAAATACTAATTTGCAGGATTTCTACGAGTATTGGCATTATTCGGGGAGGGTAATATTTCTGTAAATTAGCTATCATTGCTAATGTTACAATTTCATAAACATTAGTTCAAAGGTGTTAAATAAATCCCCTCTGTTAAGTGTAATGCATCTCATGGATCCTCAGCAAAGGGTCACCTTGCTGAGAACTGCAGACAATAAGTTGATTGACTCTCTCTGCAAATGTACCCATAACACTTAAATTCCATTAAAAATGCGTACTATACAAAGTCACAGGCTCACAAGTATGTGTTGCGTAAGCTGGTCAAACAAGGAGATTATTGGAAGAATAAGAGATGCGCAATGGTCCAGAAATGAGCATTTTTACTTTTTTTTAGTCCATTAATAAGCGATTTCTTGAGTTAATTATTCATCAAGTATATAATGGAGCAAATGAAAATAATGATATTGATGTACCCAGATACATTAAACCGTTTTTAACTACACCATCAGTAAGAGGCATCGGCCATAAATTTAGTGGTCTCCGAGTTGGACAAGGAAATGGAAAATGTTCTCGCCTAAAAACTTGACATGTCCAATTGGAACATATATCATCAGATGTTTAGCACCTTCTTCATTTCACAAAACAAAGTATAAAACCTTACCCTCCTGAAAACGTCACCGCCACTGAAGACTAAGTACTTCTTCTTCCGGTGGTACTTTATACTGTACCCGCCAAGGCACGTAAAAATCCAAATTCTTAATCGAACATGCGAGCCGTCGGGGTGGCGAGAGTTTCTCAAAGTACTCCAAAATATAAAATTCCCGAAATAATTTATTTTCAACCATATAAGTTTGGTGCTATTTATATATCCAACACCGGTAGCTAAACCACTGACACGATCGTAACACTCAGCCCAAAAAAATAAGTAATTTAAAAAAGTGCGCGAAAAGAGTTGGCCGTCTTTCCAGGTCTTACGGATTGTTAGGCAGACATCTACTAGGGCTCCTCACATCCTGCAGGGCTTACAGGGGTGGCGTTGCTCATAAAAGTGCCAAAGAAAGATCTTGCTAAAGTACAAGAATGGCATCGTGTGAATGACACTATTTTAAACAAACTCGTATTAAAATTGTGTCCCATATAAACCATTTCTGGCGAGCCGATCTTAGCTATATGAGAAGTCTTATCAACTACAACTATGTCACTATGTACTTGCTCGCCGTCAAGATGGCTTAGGGAGGACGCTTACCTCCAAATCGGAGAGTGTCGTGATCTTTTAGCACATTTTCAAGCAAAGTGAGTGTAAACCTCTAAGTTTACAAACAGACAAAGAGACAGAATTCACGTCACGACTCTTACGTCAATTTTTCAAAAAGGAAGGCATCTGTTACCACACCACCAAAAATCCGGATGTGAAGGAAATAATCGTGGAACTATCCAACATAATTCTAAATGGGGAGCATGTGGCGCTAATATACTAAACATAGCACGTATCGCTGTGTAGTCGTCGTTCTGGACCTCATCGACGCCTACACTGTTATAAAAAATCCAATATCAAGATGGTTTTAGAGCTAACGTTCTTCAAGTCAGATAAAACCTAAATATAAAACAACATAAATTCAATGTCGGTGATACAGAGAGAATCAGAAAAGCCAAAATTCTATTTGAAAAGTGGTACGAGAAAAATGGAAGCGAAGATATTTTAAAAGTCACCCAATAGTTGTGTTGCACCAACCCGTCATTTATAGAATAACCTATCTTGCCTGCGAGGAGGTAGAGTTAACGGTTTACGAACAAGAGTTGAAGCACGTACTTCTTCCTATCATTTTAAAAATTGATAAAATTATACGCGCCAAGGTAAAGGTGCCAGAAAGAGAGTGTACGTACTTTCAGTATAAAGGTTACACACTCAAGTTTTATTCGTGTATTCCAACCAGTTACATCAGCACCCTAACATGAAGGATCATTTTTACATCACTTTGTTGAATGACCGCTGTGCCCAACTCCTTGGACCACCTGGTCCTGGGTACAACGCATCTTATCCTCGCTAATCACCACTGATTGACGACGTATTTCCACTTTGTCAAATGCAGGGATCATACAAGAAAGACACGCACAATGCTATCGTGCTTTCCTGAACTTTAGTATTGTCGTGTTGTACAAATCAATCCTTTGTTATCCACGCCGCACGGCCACCAACAGGTCTCGTCCACGAGGCTAATTGAGCAAGGTGTACGATCCACTCTCTGGACTCAACATATGTGCTCCCCAGTCTTGTTACAATTCAACTCCTACTTCAAGTTACCTCTTAGTTCAACTGCTCTCTTCATTCAAGACGTATCTGAGTACACGTGACCGAGCTTGAACCGCCGACCCTCAAAGCCACGCTGCGCAACCCTACGCCAGCGCCATCTAGAGGTGATGTCACTACGGATGGACTCTAGAAACACTAGATTGACAATGGGAAATCACTTTCACCAAATTCCAGGCCTGCTCTTCTACCAACGTGCAATGTAGGTCAAAACTTCATGGTACAACAAGATGGGCGCTGATAGTAGTGATGTATTTTACAAGGATCATATACCACCTGGAAACTATGGTGATATCATCTAATTAGTAACCGTTGTCAACGCTCTGAAAGCATTTGAAAGTGATGTCATATTTAATAACTCAAAATCTGTAGAAAAATTATGGACTACCGATACCGTCAATAATTGTACAGTTATTGGCATTATCTAGTCAGCCAAGACTGTAATAAAGGTACAAACCCTAAACTAGCTCGATATTCAAATACCCTTCCCATCCGGGAAACATGTTATTCGGCTTGCCCTGTCAGCTGTACATTTATACAGACATTGTAGCTCCTAAACTCGTGGGTAACGTCATGGCCCCACATCTTCGGCGTCAACAACGTTCACCGTTCACAGAGCACCATCATATATAATTATTTGCACTATGTACCCACCGCACATACTTAGAGAGGAAATTGAGATCTTGGAAATTAAAATAATAACATACACTGGAGAGCGTGTGCCATTTGAGTTTGGAAAAATATGCATGAAACTTAATTTTTGACGTTAATAAATATGAACTGTCCCTATCAAAAATAATATGGCAATAAGGCAGGAACAGTAATATTTTATATCTATCATGGTGTGCCCTTTAAACGAGGGCATGAAAAGGGATGTTATTCGTGTCCTTGTTTAATGGCGTGGTACCTCTGCTGAAGAGCGTGCACCACGACATGTGTTAACAACACTCGGCTCCTATCTTTTGTTGGACCTATCCCATTGTTCTGGGTAAATGAATTTGCTACAGTTGATGGAATTTCCCGCAACAATCATCGGAAAAATGTGTTTCACACAAGCATCGATGTGTTCTCTGACGTTGCCAATCTGCGTCGTTCTATCAGGTAAGCCCTATGACAGCGTGTCAGTGAGGCTAAAAGTAAATTTAAATTAAAGGTGGCAAATAAGATCGACACAGTGATGGCCTGTTCAGACTATAAAGGCCATCGTAATAAGTGTAGACGTCAATTCTGACATTTCGCTACTTAAAAAAGATATGAAGAAGACGAAGAAGAGAAAATATGCATTGGATATTTTCAGTTGAAATATATTTTCTACAATCCCAGCCCTGCGAGTGTGCCAGCAGTGAGCTTGATTTCACAGGTATACATATCGTCATTTGCCCATCGAATTCACCGTTACCAATCAAGGCAATTTCTATATCAATATTTCACCGTCCATATTCTATCACACGGCAACTATCGTGAAACCCTATGGTGTCACTTTCACATATTATGTAGATCATAAAATAATCTCACCAGTCAGCAACACCTACATTTAGAGATTATACATCTGATCCAAAACCTATGGTAGGCAAACACCACCAACCACCAACATGTTTAAAGAGGTTGACAACAGCAAAAACAATGGATTTGAGGCCAATTTTATTATCTCTGCAAAAGGTAAGATGGTGGATATTTTGGAGTATCTACACTGTGGTATGTTTAACCAATAAAACTACATTTTGAACGATACCAAACTAAAAGTCAAGTTGGACCGTTCCAGAGAAGCGTTCACTCTTATGACTAACAATTAAATCACCCACATCCATATAGTTGAAGTCAGTCTTTTAGTGGGACGTGTCAAAGTAGCATCATGTCATATTGATCCATGCAAACGCATTAAACGTCAGTGCCACAAAGTATGCCATCAACCGAGTGGCAGTAAAAACTCTCACCATTCCTACTGGTGTGTAAAGGAAATGGCTTAAAAAAGTGTAAACGGGGAAGTTTCCCAAACCATGCATCGTGGGATTAATATCCGACGTGGCGTTCAACAAAGAAGCTGTGAAAAATCCGTTCAGTTTCCAAACGTCAGATCCTACCAAACGCTGTTTACGGAAACAGGTATCAATTTAATGGATAATATGGTGATATTACACGGGAAGCCTACCTTAAGGAACGCCTTATAATGCCTTTCAACCTCACCCCAAATCTGTCAGCCCACATAACCTTGCGTTGTATTTGACGTGGAACAAGTCTCTGAGCATCAAAGTGAGCTTCACCCGCGCACTCAGTGCAACTATAAGCCGTATTGTATAGGGCGAGTTTGCAACATCATCACCATCGACCAAGACAGAAACTTGGTGTCTGATTTTGGCAGTTAATATAAGTGACGTCCCCCAATATTTTCTCCTTATTTTAATCATGGTTGTAATTGTGAGTTTCCACATATACATCAACGATGACAAAGAATGTATCCATCGTCTAGGAACTGAGTGTTTTGTCAGTATGCTTCACAATACTTCACCATTGAATGTTAAACCATCTTTACGACTAAGAGTAAATTTCCCGTGCCACTAAAAACAAGACAACAATATTGTCAACACATTGCACGGCATTCTCTGAGACAGTGGTGATGAGAATTATAATCTGCTGGAATCCCTAATCTCCCATGCCAAACTGCGGCGTTTTCATCAAGAAAGCAGAAAAGTCAGATTTATTGCTAGACACACACCTACGCTGATCGTCGATCTGCACGATAGAGGATGTTTGTCTTTGTAAATCCTTCAATTGGGTCGCACATTGCATGGCACATTGTTCTGTAAGGAAATTCTGTTCAGACACCATGTTCAGTATGTAATTTCTGTCTATCTGCCATCGTTTAGGGACTTTGAGATTGTCTGATTGATGATGAACACGTACACCATGTTTCATACAATGAAAACAATCCCATACTTCTTCTCCATACGTTCGAGTGTTTTCCCTTTTGATCAACTTCCAACAAAAATAGCGGGCCCTACCATTATCGTCATAGACACGGATCCACACATCAAGTCTAGGGTCATCGGGTCCCCATATTTATCGCCAATATAGGTGTTGGAGAGTACTTTGGCAGTCGTAAGTTTTTCCAATATATAAAGTCGTATTTAACATTTATAAGTATGTAAAAAGGTTTCCTTTTTGTCTCTCTTATCTACCTTCTCTACCATGCTCAAAGCATTCCAATGAAGACATTCCTGGCTCTAATCACACAGACAACAACGCCATGGGGTTGAGATATTACAACGTATTTTTTCAAGGCAATAATGTCCTGCCACACCTGCGTTCAGTCAGCGTGCACCCTATTTTTAACCTCCCCTCCTGGTAACTATAAAATAAGGTACCAACTGCGTTCCACCTATACTCTTAGTTAGTCCTCTGGCAGCTGTCGAAGCGATCATACATAATGGAAAGCCAACAAGGATCCTAAAATGTTTGCACGTGCAGAAAAATATTGTTTAATCACTCGCCTTAACCAGTAATTTTAACACGCTGCTTCCACTGGACGAAGTCAGCGCCAAACGAGTCATGGTCAGCATGAGTATCAAGAAAATCTTAATGCCCTTTGTACAACTAAAACAAATGGAGGAAATTGTGTGGTGTTCGCCCGCATAGAGTTGCAAGAGCTGAGCAGCTACAAGACAGTAATATCCTAGTTTTTCAACAATATCCAACTTCCTCAGAAGATAAGTTTGACTATAAATGACATTTCTTTGAAACGCATGTGTGGTGACCGTATGGTCATCATTGGCGAAAAGATGACACCAGGCATGCGCCCCTCAAATGGGTGGCCTATCTCGCACCGAGCTACCCACGTCTCTGTGAGGTGTGTGATCTCATCGACGTTGCTGTTGACCGGAGTGATATGTGGTTGACATCCGTCACAAGATATGGCAACAATTTGAGAAATACACTCGTTGTGGATGTATTGACACGCTAGCAGAGGCCATGGATATCGAACAGCCTACGGTGGAAACACACATCAGAAGCCTGGATCTGATCGGTGTTATCAACTAACCACGTCAAATCATAAATTTGGAATATTACATGCTGGGCTGTGAACTCAAAACTCTTTTACTAACACAGCAAAGAGACATTGAGAAAATGTATGATATATGTTACATTCTTGAAAAGTGTACAGTGATGATTATAAATAGTTATATGTCTATCATATTGTTTTTTTATTAAAGCAAATCATGTCTCACTAACTCCTATTTTTATGTTTAAACACGTCTATAATAATCACTGCCAAACT
Source organism: Timema bartmani (assembly GCA_902151455.1). Taxonomy (NCBI): domain Eukaryota; kingdom Metazoa; phylum Arthropoda; class Insecta; order Phasmatodea; family Timematidae; genus Timema; species Timema bartmani. The sequence continues at coordinate 29,180 of CABFWB010005675.1, read as the reverse complement.
GGCGCCAGACGTTACATAAGGGTTTGGTCATTCTGGTGACGTCACCCATGATCTACTTTAATCTCGTTGCAACACTGGCACCAGGTGACACATCAATATGGCGCAAATAACAGTCAGAATTTCAAAACACCATGGGTTATTTACCTATGTTGCTTACCCATTTTCGTGTTTCAACTTGTCAATAATAATCACCGTCGCGCTGGCACCAGACAGAGATTTTCTACATTCTGATGACGTTATCACTCTAAATATAGATTCAAAGTGACGTCAGTAGATGTATGCGCAATAAGAGGTCCTCAAGCAACAGTATGTTACACCAATGTGTGGTATGCACAATCAGAGGCCTTCAATTCAACAGTATGTTACACCAATGTGTGGTATGCACAATCAGAGGCCTTCAATCAACAGTATGTTACACCAATGTGTGGTATACACAATCAGAGGCCCTCAATCAACAGTATGTTACACCAATGTGTGGTATGCACAATCAGAGGCCCTCAAGCAACAGTATGTTACACCAATGTGTGGTATGCACTATCAGAGGCCTTCAATCAACAGTATGTTATCACCAATGTGTGGTATGCACAATCAGAGGCCTTCAATCAACAGTATGTTACACCAATGTGTGGTATGCACAATCAGAGGCGCTCAAGCAACAGTATGTTACACCAATGTGTGGTATACACAATCAGAAGACCTCAAGCAACAGTATGTTACACCAATGTGTGGTATGCACAGTCAGAGGCCCTCAAGCAACAGTATGTTACACCAATGTGTGGTATGCACAATCAGAGGTCCTCAATAAACAGTATGTTACACCAATGTGTGGTATGCACAATCAGAGGCCCTCAATCAACAGTATGTTACACCAATGTGTGGTACACACAATCATAGGCCCTCAATCAACAGTATGTTACACCAATGTGTGGTATGCACAGTCAGAGGCCCTCAATCAACAGTATGTTACACCAATATTTGTCATTAGGATATATACTTTTTGCAGGTGTCAACAAATTCCATAAGCAATCTTGTTAATGTTCATAAACTGGTGCCAGACGACACATCAAGATGGTGCAAATAAAAATCATAATTGCAACATCAGGGTTGTGGCACACCAAAATTCAATGGTCTGTTAGGAACACAAATTTTCCATTTTCAACTTGTCTAGAATAATTACCACAGCACTGACGCCCAACCACCAGAATTTCAACATTCTGATAAATACATCTTTCCAAAAATATACTCTTAGGGGGGAAATTCTGAAGGGGATTGCAAAATTGTGATGACTTCATATAGAATCAATGACCTCGGTGTGAGGAGAGGGAAAGGGTTAACGTGTTTTGACCCGTCAGTGGAACTGGGGTTCATATGAAGTGTACGCACTACTTAAGTTGTACATTATACTATAGCTTTATATACTTTATTAAAATATGAATTACTCTAAATAAATTACAAATTTCGTTATCATTTTTTCCCCCTTTATTTGAGGTATTTAACGTGCACTTTCTGAACCGACTGATTATATCAGCACGAAATAATTTCTATGAGTGAGAGAGAAATGCTCTAGTAATTTTGTTGGGAAAGGTATTTTCCCATACTTTCCAGGGTTATAATACCTGCCACAATCGACATAGGACCGAAGACCTTACTTACCGCCCAAGACAAATCCGTCGACCTCGACTGGATTTGAACCCATGAGCATCAGGTCGTGAGGTGAGAACTTTACCTCAAGGCCACCTAGGTCAACCAATCTGCTATCAAAGTACATAATGATATAAACAAATCTAACGTTTCCCTAGGTCAGTTATTGATGAAATTGAGTGAACCTCCAAACACCCTTATGGGCTTTCCTTTTGTTTATCTCTTTAGTTATTAATTATTAAGTCCAGCCTATGATTAATTATCTTGTCTTTGTGTGGTTATATTAATTACCTTAGAGCTATAATTATTGATGAGTGCAATGGCTTTGAAATTAAAATATCGCTCTTCAATTGATTTTTTCAAATAAATTTACATGGCGCAAATTTTAATAGATATTTCACATTTGGTAGACATCATAAAATGCGTCTTTAAATTTAATGTAGATTTAAAGGGTTTTAATTAATTTAATAATATAAATTAATATTGTGTACATTCAACAAAAACAATAACATATTTTGAATATCAATAAGTTGTATCAATTCTAACTAAACATATTTTGCAACCCAAACAGAGCTAGTGATTATTATCAACAAAATATATATTATCTTTACTTTACAAAGATTATATTTAATAACTGAGACTAATGGCCGGAGGTATCGTTGTGCTGACCACATGACACCCTCTAGCCACGAAAGTTAGCATTATCACGCTTCGCTAAAAGACGNAATGGCCGGAGGTATCGTTGTGCTGACCACATGACACCCTCTAGCCACGAAAGTTAGCATTATCACGCTTCGCTAAAAGACGGCGACCACCCGGTCAGTACAGCTCGGTTTCAGGCTGTTTGTATGTAATTAAAGGCTATTTAACAAATCTGCTTTAAGGTTGTGCAATTATTTTGCTCATAACATTTGGTTGAATTGCACATTGAATATTAGAATATTCCGAGAACTATGTAGAATAATTTTAAGGTGGTGTGGAAGGGGATGCAAGAAAAAGCCATTACTTTTGCAGTTTTTATAGCAAAACTTTGTTGGCGCAAATAAATAAAACATTGGTCCAGTGGAAACATGAAGTTTAATTTTCTTTACGAGGTGGTATCAAAAGTTCGTGAATATCTGTGAAAGGTGTCCTGTAATTTTATAACAACTTTTTCTCTTCATTTAAAAGTTTGTTATCTAATGTCGCAATGATGATGACATATTTTACAGCTGCTGATAAAACTGGCCTTTTCTTACTTTCCCTTCCGTCCCACCTTTGGGCGCCAGATTGTCTGTGTTCATGACTTGATGCCAATTCCTCCCGTGAACGTATCGTCAACCATACAGAACAGCTCAAATCTGTAAGCGTTGTTAGTCTCTGAGTGTCACTGCTGCTAAGACCCCTAACTGTAGTAGAGGGTGTACCCTTGCAGTGTGTCACTGTTGTTAAGACCCCTAACTATAGTATAGGATGTACCCCTGCAGTATGTCACTGCTGCTAAGACCCCTAACTATAGTATAGGATGTACCCTTGCAGTGTGTCACTGTTGTTAAGACCCCTAACTATAGTATAGGATGTACCCCTGCAGTATGTCACTGCTGCTAAGACCCCTAACTATAGTATAGGATGTACCCTTGCAGTGTGTAACTACTGTTAAGACCCCTCACTGTAGTATAGGATGTACCCTTGCAGTGTGTCACTTCTGTTAAGACCCCTCACTGGAGTAGAGGATGTACCCCTGCAGTATGTCACTGTTGTTAAGACTCTTCACTGGAGTATAGGATGTACCCTTGCACTGTGTTCACTGTTGTTAAGACCCCTCACTGGAATAAAGGATACACCCTTCTTCCCTGTTAAACATGGATCATAAACCTTTGATTTAAACCGAGAGTAATCTCTCAATACAATTTGCCGCAGAGGACAATGGTAGAAACATTGCAAGAGGGAGACTTGTATGAAGAGGACATGATATAAAGAGGGTTGGAGGCATTAAAACACATCTACGAGATTAATTTTAGTTCTATATTGAAAAGGAATGGTGTCAAGACGATTCGTGTGCAAATACAAATAAAACCTATCTTGTTGGCGAGGAAAATCTGGTGGTATTGGAGTGTTCCCCCTTTATTTCTTCTTCCCGCTACTCAAGCGCTTGTTCTGCTGATGGGCCCTTTTGAAGGGGTAGGTTTTAAATTGCTTTCATAGGGTTAATATCCCTGGCAGGGGGGTTAAATGTAATTTCCTGTTGAAACAGTTAAATCGGAGAGGGGAGAAATGTATTACGGGGAGTAGGCAGTTAAAGGAAGGAATTAGTTATAATATTGATATCTGAGCTTGAATGAGGGATGGTTTGGGACCAGACCGCAAACTGCCTTTTCGAGAACTTCTTTCATTAAATTATCTTGAAAATGTTCGTCATTACTCTCTTGGTATTTGCTGGTGTTTAATTAAATTCCGTGTTAGAGCAATAATTTACTCTAGAAGTATGCTTTATATTATTGAAGCATTGCTGGAGAGAGGCAAAGTGGGTTCTTTAGATTATTCAAGTTCTTGTTTACGGTTTTTATAATAACACCGCATCTTACTACCCGTCCGGGTTGTACGCTTGTGTACTAATTACGCTTTTGGTTTATGGACTAGGAAGGTTATATTTGTAGGAAGTGTACACGCATTTGTGTGGAGGTATAGTTGAAAACCATTTAGGGAAAACTACTCCAGTACACCCGACCAGGGTTCGAACCTCGATCTCCCTGTCATCACCAGTCCTGTCTACTGCAAGAGTAGCGTGTTAGGCCATGCGGCCACCGAAGTGGGTGTATTCACTTCTTCAATATTAGGAATGATTTGGTTCTAAATTTCTAAATATATAATAATTTGGTAAGTGCAAATTGTATTAATACATTTAGGGTAGACCTATAAATGGGAAATTACAATTGAGAATTGAAATTCATCATTCGTAAAATAAGGCCAAGTACTGATTTAATGTTTTACAATGGTTTTGTTTGTTTGTTTGTTTGTATATCAGTGCATAGTGCTCAATGTAAGTGATTCTTTCTAAATTCAAATTGAACCGAATTTGATGAATAAATAATCTGAACAGACGTTCCCCTGCGTTAATATTTAACGTAACTATTAATAAACTATTTATGTTTTGTAAAATTTTAATAGCGTTATTGAAGGTTTTGAGTATCAAGTTTGAAAGTTTTCATCTTATTGTATTTAACATATGATTTTACTAAGCACTTCCAATGAAGTGGAGAGTATTTATTTTGCTTACTTGTGATTTGACAGTGTGCTGCAGTGGAATAGTTGCAGGTGATTCAAATATACTGCTTTATTGAATCTTATTTGTGTAAAGCTATGCATGACATTCCTATTTTAAGGACTGAGTTTTCCGAAAAGTTTGTTATTTTGGAAAAAAGTTTTTCACTTTTTAAAACTATAGATTATTTAATTCTGGGGTAGCGGCTATTGACTAATCGCTACAGGTCTACTTACCATTTCACGGTCTGGGTTGTGATCCTGAAGTAAGGCAGGGAACTGAAACTACGAGAACTTGGTTCGACTCACGTGATAGGTGATTTTGTTCTAATTTTACATTTAGATTTAATATAACTATACCACAAAACTTTTCTTTGTTTTTATTCTAACCCTTCAATAATTAAGATTTACTTACTGATGACTTATTTTTCAAACGCTTGAAATGATGGTGTATTAAAAGAGTTGATAGGCCTAGGGTTTATAGAAGTAGTCCCGTTGGAAGAAGTTGCTAATGACGGGCACTATTTTCCACACCGACCTGTAGTGAAAGAGGGCGGTACAACTCGTGTACGTCCAGTATTTGATGCTTCGGCAAGAGAGGGTTGTTCACTATCATTGAATCAGTGTTTAGAAGATGGACCAAACCATTGAATGAACATACGTCCTTTATTACAGCAGGCAGTTCTTTATTTTAGAGCGTTGTCTATTAGAATTATTTATTTCTCAAAATCTAACTTTTGTCCCTTATTATTTGTTTTGCCTTTTATATTACAGAAGTTTGGTTTTAGAGCCCATGCGCCAAAGGTTGTTGATTTTTTAAACTACAAATTGTGTATGGAATTAAATACACAGTAGGGTGGGGGTTGTTTCGTGCAGTTCATACGTCACAGTTCAGAACAAAATGATCTATCTTCCTCATCTATGGATGTGATTTGTGTTGAATATCAGTTCGTTGTGCACCTAATTGGTGTCAATTGTGCTTGTCACATATTTAACAATTGCATCAGTTACTTCTATTGTTATCTACAGTCACAAGGTATGGAGGTGATAATTACTACTATTGTGTTATCTACAATCACAAGGTATGGAGGTGATAGTTACTACTATTGTGTCATCTACAATCACAAGGTATGGAGGTGATAGTTACTACTAATGTGTTATCTATCAGTCACAAGGTATGGAGGTAATAGTTACTACTACTGTGTTATCTACAGTCACTAGGTATGGAAGTGATAGTTACATCTACTGTGTTATCTACAGTCACAAGGTATGGAGGTGATAGTTACTACTAATGTGTTATCAACAGTCACAAGGTATGGAAGTGGTAGTTACATCTACTGTGTTATCTATAGTAACAAAGTATGGAGGTGATAGTTACATCTACTGTGTTATCTACAGTCAAAAGGTATGGGAGTGATAGTTACATCTACTGTGTTATCTACAGTCACTAGGTATGGAAGTGATAGTTACATCTACTATGTTATCTACAGTCACAAGGTATGGAGGTGATAGTTACTACTACTGTGTTATCTACAGTCACAAGGTATGGAGGTGATAGTTACTACTACTGTGTTATCTACAGTCACAAGGTATGGAAGTGATAGTTACTACTACTGTGTTATCTACAGTCACAAGGTATGGAGGTGATAGTTACTACTACTGTGTTATCTACAGTCACAAGGTATGGAAGTGATAGTTACTACTACTGTGTTATCTACAGTCACAAGGTATGGAGGTGATAGTTACTACTACTGTGTTATCTACAGTCACAAGGTATGGAAGTGATAGTTACTACTACTGTGTTATCTACAGTCACAAGGTATGGAGGTGATAGTTACTACTACTGTGTTATCTACAGTCACAAGGTATGGAAGTGATAGTTACTACTACTGTGTTATCTACAGTCACAAGGTATGGAGGTGATAGTTACTACTACTGTGTTATCTACAGTCACAAGGTATGGAAGTGATAGTTACTACTACTGTGTTATCTACAGTCACAAGGTATGGAGGTGATAGTTACTACTACTGTGTTATCTACAGTCACAAGGTATGGAAGTGATAGTTACTACTACTGTGTTATCTACAGTCACAAGGTATGGAGGTGATAGTTACTACTACTGTGTTATCTACAGTCACAAGGTATGGAAGTGATAGTTACTACTACTGTGTTATCTACAGTCACAAGGTATGGAGGTGATAGTTACTACTACTGTGTTATCTACAGTCACAAGGTATGGAAGTGATAGTTACTACTACTGTGTTATCTACAGTCACAAGGTATGGAGGTGATAGTTACTACTACTGTGTTATCTACAGTCACAAGGTATGGAAGTGATAGTTACTACTACTGTGTTATCTACAGTCACAAGGTATGGAGGTGATAGTTACTACTACTGTGTTATCTACAGTCACAAGGTATGGAAGTGATAGTTACTACTACTGTGTTATCTACAGTCACAAGGTATGGAGGTGATAGTTACTACTACTGTGTTATCTACAGTCACAAGGTATGGAAGTGATAGTTACTACTACTGTGTTATCTACAGTCACAAGGTATGGAGGTGATAGTTACTACTACTGTGTTATCTACAGTCACAAGGTATGGAAGTGATAGTTACTACTACTGTGTTATCTACAGTCACAAGGTATGGAGGTGATAGTTACTACTACTGTGTTATCTACAGCCACAATGTATGGATGTGATAGTTACTACTACTGTGTTATCTACAGTCACAAGGTATGGAGGTGATAATTACTACTACTGTTATCTAAAGTCACAAGGTATGGAGGTGATAGTTACTTCTACTGTGTTATCTACAGTCACAAGCTAAGGAGGTGATAGTTACTAGTACTGTTATCTACAATCACAAGGTATGGAGGTGATAGTTACTAGTACTGTGTTATCTACAGCCACAATATATGGATGTCATAGTTACTACTACTGTGTTATCTACAGCCACAATATATGGAGGTGATAGTTACTATTACTGTTATCTACAATCACAAGGTATGGAGGTGATAGTTACTACTACTGTGTTATCTACAGCCACAATGTATGGATGTGATAGTTACATCTACTGTGTTATCTACAGTCACTAGGTTTGGAAGTGATAGTTACATCTACTATGTTATCTACAGTCACAATCTATGGAGGTGATAGTTAATAATACTGTGTTATCTACAGCCACAATGTATGGATGTGATAGTTACTACTACTGTGTTATCTACAGTCACAAGGTATGGAAGTGATAGTTACATCTACTGTGTTATCTACAGCCACAATGTATGGAAGTGATAGTTACATCTACTCTGTTATCTACAATCACAAGGTATGGAGGTGATAGTTACTACTACTGTGTTATCAACAGTCACAAGGTATGGAAATGGTAGTTACATCCACTGTGTTATCTACAGTCACAAGGTATGGAGGTGATAGTTACATCTACTGTGTTATCTACAGTCAAAAGGTATTGAAGTGATAGTTTCATCTACTGTGTTATCTACAGTCACAATATATGGAGGTGATAGTTACTACTGATGTGTTATCTACAGTCACAAGGTATGGAGGTGATAGCTACTACTATTGTGTTATCTACAGTCACAATGTATGGAGGTGATAGTTACTACTACTGTGTTATCTACAGTCACAAGGTATGGAGGTGATAGTTACTACTACTGTGTTTCTATCAGTCACCAGGTATGGAGGTGATAGTTACTACTACTGTGTTTCTGTCAGTCACAAGGTACGGAGGTGATAGTTACATCTACTGTGTTATCTACAGTCACAAGGTATGGAGGTGATAGTTACTACTACTGTTATCTATAGCCACAAGGTATGGAGGTGATAGTTACTACTAATGTGTTATCTACAGTCACAAGGTATGGAAGTGATAGTTACATCTACTGTGTTATCTACATTCACAAGGTATGGAGGTGATAGTTAGTACTACTGTGTTATATACAGCCACAATGTATGGATGTGATAGTTACTACTACTGTGTTATCTACAGTCACAAGGTATGGAGGTGATAGTTACTACTACTGTGTTATCTACAGTCACAAGGTATGGAAGTGATAGTTACTACTACTGTTATCTAAAGTCACAATGTATGGGGGTGATAATTACTTCTACTGTGTTATCTACAGTCACAAGGTATGGAGGTGATAGTTACTACTACTGTGTTATCTACAGTCACAAGGTATGGAGGTGATGGTTACTACTACTGTGTTATCTACAGTCACAAGGTATGGAGGTGATAGTTACTACTACTGTGTTATCTACAGTCACAAGGTATGGAAGTGATAGTTACTACTACTGTGTTATCTACAGTCACAAGGTATGGAGGTGATAGTTACTACTACTGTGTTATCTACAGTCACAAGGTATGGAAGTGATAGTTACTACTACTGTGTTATCTACAGTCACAAGGTATGGAGGTGATAGTTACTACTACTGTGTTATCTACAGTCACAAGGTATGGAAGTGATAGTTACTACTACTGTGTTATCTACAGTCACAAGGTATGGAGGTGATAGTTACTACTACTGTGTTATCTACAGTCACAAGGTATGGAAGTGATAGTTACTACTACTGTGTTATCTACAGTCACAAGGTATGGAGGTGATAGTTACTACTACTGTGTTATCTACAGTCACAAGGTATGGAAGTGATAGTTACTACTACTGTGTTATCTACAGTCACAAGGTATGGAGGTGATAGTTACTACTACTGTGTTATCTACAGTCACAAGGTATGGAAGTGATAGTTACTACTACTGTGTTATCTACAGTCACAAGGTATGGAGGTGATAGTTACTACTACTGTGTTATCTACAGTCACAAGGTATGGAAGTGATAGTTACTACTACTGTGTTATCTACAGTCACAAGGTATGGAGGTGATAGTTACTACTACTGTGTTATCTACAGTCACAAGGTATGGAAGTGATAGTTACTACTACTGTGTTATCTACAGTCACAAGGTATGGAGGTGATAGTTACTACTACTGTGTTATCTACAGTCACAAGGTATGGAAGTGATAGTTACTACTACTGTGTTATCTACAGTCACAAGGTATGGAGGTGATAGTTACTACTACTGTGTTATCTACAGTCACAAGGTATGGAAGTGATAGTTACTACTACTGTGTTATCTACAGTCACAAGGTATGGAGGTGATAGTTACTACTACTGTGTTATCTACAGTCACAAGGTATGGAAGTGATAGTTACTACTACTGTGTTATCTACAGTCACAAGGTATGGAGGTGATAGTTACTACTACTGTGTTATCTACAGTCACAAGGTATGGAAGTGATAGTTACTACTACTGTGTTATCTACAGTCACAAGGTATGGAGGTGATAGTTACTACTACTGTGTTATCTACAGTCACAAGGTATGGAAGTGATAGTTACTACTACTGTGTTATCTACAGTCACAAGGTATGGAGGTGATAGTTACTACTACTGTGTTATCTACAGTCACAAGGTATGGAAGTGATAGTTACTACTACTGTGTTATCTACAGTCACAAGGTATGGAGGTGATAGTTACTACTACTGTGTTATCTACAGTCACAAGGTATGGAAGTGATAGTTACTACTACTGTGTTATCTACAGTCACAAGGTATGGAGGTGATAGTTACTACTACTGTGTTATCTACAGTCACAAGGTATGGAAGTGATAGTTACTACTACTGTGTTATCTACAGTCACAAGGTATGGAGGTGATAGTTACTACTACTGTGTTATCTACAGTCACAATGTATGGATGTGATAGTTACTACTACTGTGTTATCTACATCCACAATGTATGGAGGTGATAGTTACTAATACTGTGTTATCTACAGTCACAAAGTATGGAGGTGATAGTTACTACTACTGTGTTATCTACAGCCACAATGTATGGAGGTGATAGTTACTAATAATGTGTTTCTATCAGTCACAAGGTATGGAGGTGATAGTTACTACTACTGTTATCTACAATCACGAGGTATGGAGGTGATAGTTACTTCTACTGTGTTTCTATCAGTCAACGAGTATTACGGTTAGCTTCACTTTAATATTATAAGCGGTCACCTAGTAATTTATTCAATCAGCCAACCATTTTAAGCTGCTGTGTAGTTATATAAACTCACAGGCTTAATAACCACGCATAGTGTCACTTCAGGGATCGAACCCACAGCTCTTTGCTCGATAGGTAGACGTGATAGCGATAGTGCTAAGATAACGTAAATATGTTTATTGATTTTGTTGCTCGTGCAAGAAAGAACATCTCGCAATGGTGTGTGGAAAGCCTACAAAGCAGGAGGAGTTCCACGTCTTTAGACTCTCAATTGAAACTGACAGAATGATGGAGAGATGTGTGCGTCATACGAAAGATCACTTAGACTGGCTGACGATAGGTCGATACAGGCTCGGGAGAGTCTCTAGTGTTGTTCCACAGGCTGAGTTTGTACAGCAACTGAATATAAAAACAGGTACAGTTTCAAGAAGGAGACAAGACCAGAATATAACACATCCTCATGTGGGACAGGTAACATACAATTTGTATTTTATCACGCATTTTGTTCATAATATAAAGAGCATGGGGCTAAAATATCAATAAAACATTAGTTATTCGTAACCCTTAGCATGAGACGAATTCTGGATAACTCACGTTACTTGTAAGAAACATATTCTAACCAGACTTGTCGGGATACTTTGTATAGATATACATTCCGTTTACCCTAAAAGGTAGCAGTATTACCTTGACGGACTACACTACGAGTACCTAGGATGCACCGCCAGCCCAACTTGACCTTGAAAATGTCTCTTCATTCCCTTATCCCCCTCCTCCAATCCTGGGAATTGACTTCTCATGATGACGTAGCGATAGTTTTGTTGAACTTTCACCGTTAAAAACGAGCTTTGAAGTTGATGGGGCAGCACGCAACCCACATTACACCAATTTACCTAAAGGCTAAACTTGCTTAGCTCTTATCTCAACTATCATTGGTGGTAGCAAAATATTTACTAGATAGAATGGAAGGTAGCACTTTAGCCTCAATTATTTGATAGGCTTAATCAAAACTTAAATATAATATAATAAATAAATCAGTAAACATAAATTGATATACGTATTTGAGCTATCCATTTGGAAAGTTGCTGACAGAGCAGTCAGGAGTCAGACATATCCATGTGCGAGCTGTTATTAATAGTTCATACTGCTGTATGTGATATTATTTGTTGGGAATTTATTTTAAATTGTGTAAACAATGGGAGAAATAATCTTGATTATATGAAAAGAACGTTCTGAATATTTTGAATATTAAAAAAAGAAAGAAAATCTACTTTATTTAATTTAAGATATTTATATAATAAAATAACATATTTTGTTCTTTGTTACGTTAAGCATAGTTAGTGTTGATATTTATTAATATCAGGGAGTAAATATGTAGAGAAATGCAAAAATAAAATGCACAAGCGAATGATTGATTAAAGAGAGCGAAACAAAAAATGTGATCAAACTCACACCAGTGATCAGGAGGACCAAAAGTCAGTCTCGTCTCATCTTGTTTTCCGATGTTGAGGGAACGGGGTTTGGACCCCAGTGGGTGTATTGACGTGGTCCGTACAAAATTGTTTCCCACTTTCCCTTCACACAAACGCTGTGTGAACTTTCTCTAAATTCTATTATTTTCATCCTAACACCATTAATGTAGCGTGGTGGCTGCATGCAGAGAAAAACAGAACAGTCAGGGATAGCAGCATAGTCCTGGAATGTATTCAAAATTAACAAAAAATTGTCAAGTTTAAATACTTGATTTAAAAAACCATAACTTTGCTCCTAAACAATAAAACCAAATTGAGATATTTGTTCTCGTTGTGTCACACAAAGCAGTGTTTAGTATTTATTTTCTATGCCACATTTACACGGTATCACAAATAATATCTAACACGTGTAAGGGGGCGGCCAGACTGAGCGCGCACGCTTGTCAGTCTGGCCGAACCCTAATACTGAAAACAAACTAATAAAAAGGTGATGTTTTAATGCTGCTAGGGCGTGATGAGACACTTCTGACTAGACTCATGACGTCATATGACACGTCCTTACAACCCCTATGAATAGAACAAAAGAGCCATTTATTCATTCGTGAAACATATGTTGCTAAGTATAGAACATAATAAAGTGAATATCAGAGATGGACAACTTGAACTGGATCTACGACTAAGTGCCAGATTGTTGCATAGTTGTTTAATTGTGCTAAATTGTTAATATTATTACTATTGGTTTTCCTCGGTCCCGGCACAGATTTATCTGATTGTCGAACACGTTGTTTGTAATGTATTAATTTGTCGGGGAATTGGTCAATTGGTCAATCCATCTCGACTTGTGTATACCAGTAGGTCCTCTCAAGTCAAACAGTTGTATATATCTTATCACATGGTCCTAAACGTGTCGATCACTTGACACACTCAAGATTTGAAATATTTTTATTTATTTGTTCAACCAGTTGGCTGTCGATCACTTTGCCTTCTTATGCATAAGCTGGTCGACCAGTCGGTCCTAGTCTTGTAGGCCACTTGACCTACGTGGCATTCAAACATTTTTACAGCTTTTTAGCTGGTTTGTAAGATGCCAATCATGAGCTCTGTTAACTATTATAATAATAACAACGAAAAGTAATACTTTTTGTTACTACAAATAAAGAACTCTAAAACCTGCTCCAGTCCATCATGATCTCTAAGGCGTCACTCTCGTAGACTAGATCGTTAAAGACAGGGAGATCAGGGTTCGATCTCGGTCAGGTGTACAGAGGGTATTTTTATTATAAATTGTTTCCCACTCTCTCTACGCAAATGCGAGTGCACTTCCTCTAAATTCAGCTTTCCTAATTCCTAACTAATTAGCGTAATTAGTACATGTGAGTATACCGCGAACGGATAGTAAGAACTCAGTGCTAAAAGAATAATAAAAGAACCCTTAAACTTTCACCACTCAAATTATTTAATTAAATTGCCTAGTAATACATATTTTTTCTTCTAAGAACACATTTTGTAAATATAGGCCTAATAGTATTCGATACAATAAATACTTTGCTAAACGTGTAATAAGTTCATTATTTTAAATTATTAATATTCTATGAATCTTAGTAACCAGGATTCAAACTCAAGACCACAACTCCTGGGTGAGCCATGCAGTGACCATTCATGTTCTAAATTACTAAATGACAGTGAAGTTCCTTAGCGGAAAAAAGAGGTAGTGATATGACAACCCTGTTGTGAACAAAGAGCTGGCAATCCCAGCTTACTTTCCCACTCCACCTGCCCAACCCCCCTTTACAACACAACACCACCCATCAACCATGTTAAAAATTCCCTGTCAAAATGTTATAGCCTATTCATTTTAGGAGAAGCTTGCTGGACGAATCACCTTAATGAGTGTAGTTTACCTCTAAAATTCTACCTTCCTCATTTCTACTCCATTAGATAAATATAATAAAAAATAATTAGAATAACTACAATTTCACTATATATCACCCTACAAAATGTAACTTATACTAAAAAGATAGAATATTAAAGAAAATATACCAGCATTTGCATGGATGGAAAGTGATAAACCATGTAAGAAAAGCAACCCTCAGTAGACCTGACTGGTATCCGAACCCCATCGCCCCAACATCGGCCGTCTAGTCTACTGAGAGAATGACTCTCTAGAGCAGAGGTCCCCAACCTTTTTGTACCTTGGAGCACATTCAAAACTAACGGTAGTGCGGCGGGCACCAAACACTTTTCAACTAAATTTACAGCCGAACATAAATCATAATGCAAATAACACACACACACAAATACATATTATTAAAAGAAATTGTGAGTTTAAAATTTAAAAGAATATTTTTTAAATTCGCATATAAAATAACGCAAATGGTACACACGCAAAGTTAGTCCAAAACCAGTTAAAAAAATTGAAACAATTTTCACCAAACTAAAAGTCAATGTCAATAAATAAAAAAAAATACTGCTTTATTTACGATTTTAACAAGACCAAAATAAAGACACGAGAAACTATTTAAATACTCACCATTTTGGAGCTTAGGGTACATTTTTAAAATCTACATTTATTGTGTGTTTATTCTGGCAACAAAGCTGGGTAGACCTGTGCCAAGATATTGACAAAGGAAATAGGAGGTATTAGCTTGGTATTAGTGAGTAGAATGATAGTTCTGAGTAATAAAGTACACTTTGAAAATGAGTCGGCAAAGAAAAAAGAATCAGAGGGAGGGATTGGAAAGAGGGAGAACAGCATACCTGGAGATAAGCACAAACTTGATTTTTGTTGGAAAAGTGACAGATTAAAATTATTAATGGCACCCGCGGGCACAGGGTTGGGGACCCCTGCTCTAGACAATGCAGCCACCATAACGTATGTATAAAAGTTGCATTTATATACATACACACTAGATTTATCAGAAGGGAAAAGTTAATGATATTTGAATAGTTAATGATATTTGAAGCTTTACTTTTCATAACATTCTGTTGTTATGAAGAAATAACACTATTGAGGGACTCCTCAAACTTGCCTTGAGATAAATTCTGTACTTTTGCTTCGTTTCATGTCACTACAACATATTTTTGAGACTCTTCCACTATTTTTTCTGAATATCGCTTTTTATACGCAAGCAATAAACAAGTCTCCTCTTTTTGAAGACATTATTTTTGTATTTGTACAAACACAAGTGATTATTCACGGCCTATGTAAAAGAATGTGCAGTAGGCTTTGAATTATACTCAAACTCAACTAATAAATGAAGGCCACTTCGACTGACAGCTTCTATCCAACTAAAAGCACATGAGGGGGTCAGTAGTTTGAACAAGTCTAAAAAAGTACCGTGAGTACAAACATGTCACTGTCATGCACATGAAAATATGTGTTTTCGAATGTGCTCGGCGTTCAAAGTTTCGGGCAGACAATAACACCTAAGCGAATTCGAAATATTAATAAACAAAAAGTAAGTGCTAAACTTGTATATTCAGCCCCACAGATATTAGGAAGTTATCTATAAATATGTTTATTAAAGGTGAAAACATGAACAATAATTGTAATTTGAGTATAATATCTGTGTTACGTAACACTTTGATGTACCCCACCCTCCACCCATGTAACAGCATGTAGACATTAGAGCTCCCCCCCCCTCCACCCACCAAGCGTTACGTGGTCTATGGACGACCCACGGGACTATGAGAAATTCTCCGCTACCACGCGGTCACTCAATACAGTCCACTTTTACCGTAAACACAAGCTTATGCTTATACACATGTAACATTATACACGAGCTTGGTAATTTGTTCACATGTTCAAAAACACACCCTGATTATGTATTTAATTGGTCATTTTTGTCGTAATTTGCCCACGCGTGGTCTAGGCCGTGAGGTGCAGTACAAGATACAGAAAAAAAAAATTACAAATAAGATTATTTAAAAAAGTGTCTTACATTTTGGTTGAAAAAAGACTTTTCTTCCTTGAGTTCTTCCCTTCAATTAGTTTTTTATGTATAATAGCGACCGCACTTGATTAACAACTACACAAAGCTAGAGAAACGTGATATAACTTTCAGACACGTAATAGAACTTGCACGAACTATGCAATGTGTAAACATGTGGTGGCAATGAGCTAGACGTATGACATCACGACTGGCACCGTTGCGTATTCACAACATTCCTGCATGGTGCCAGTTAAAACTCCGGTATCTCAGAAAAATAACTCTTTTTCAATGGTTGATGACATCATACTACGCAGCATGAATTAATTGAGGAATACTTGGAGGGGATCTGACCTTATTACCTTTAATTTTTTTTTAAATTTACAGCTGTTGTGAAAACGACATAGCACCAGTCGCAGAAGGTTAATAACTCATCTTAAGTTGTCTTAATTTAAAATTCTAAGCATTTTATTGAGTAAATAGAATATACATATATTTGAAATTTATTGCGAGACTGACGTCTTAAACTACGTGAACAAAGGTTATGAATGATCTATGAATATAATATAGTAGTGAGTATAGAATTTTTTTTCTATATTTCTAGATCACAGGGGGAAAATATCAACCTCAAATCCAAGGATAAACTACTATAGGAAATATTTCAACTTAATATTCAAAGAGAAATGTTAAGAATGTAGGAACAATTAACTATAAGTTTAATAGATACAAAAAACTTTAAACTTGTGTTTTTAAATATATATAGTATGTTTAATACATATTATATACGTATATGTATATTTAATATCCAATATTATTCATTTAGCCATAATATACCTACTATATAAGCTATATAAAAATATTGACAGTATTTATTTTGACTAGCCTCTATGCAATATCTAAACTTAGCTAAAGTAGCTATAATTAAGGTCATAGGGAGGGGGGAGTTTATGGGGTTCAAACCCCCCTCCTCCAAAGTTTTTAATATGAAGCTTAAAGATATCCCTGTATCAAACTTCAAATAACTAATAGAGGCATCACCTTTTCAAAAATTCTCCAAACAATGTCCACTTAAAATAGCTTCTATGAGCGTTCAATTTTCTAACATTAACTGGAGGAGAAGTGGGTAGAAGGTCCCTAAAAATCCTTTTTGTAACTTGCCACTCCCCCTCCCGCCCCACTTTCCTTCTTACACAAAAACAGTTCCGCAACTACTGTATAAGTAACAATGTTCTTATTTCTTAGGGTTTAGTAGTAGACCCTCAATCTTAACATCATGTCACCATAAACTTACAATTTTGAACCCACCACCAAAATTAAGTTCCGCCTACGTCCGTGCTAGAATCAAAACATCAAATATACACCATGTCTGGTGTAATTAATGTATTTTGCTCGTTTCTCACAACTTCAAGCCATACCAGTTATTTACATTGTTACGTAAACACATTTCGTAAAGTTTGGCTTACTAAGTTTTGACATACGAGTTCTATAGTAAACAAGAACTAGGCGGACTGAAAATCACAATAATAACAAACTCAAAGCACGCAAGTTTATGTAAACAAGAACTTTGTATGCATTGAACTCACTAGGCACTAAATGAAAAGCGATCTAGTATTTGTGACAAATGTCCAATGTTAGGGTGGTTTGTAATAATTAGGAACAAATTGAACTAAATACAGGCTACGGACTATAGGTCTAATTAAATGTCATTGCAAACATTGAGTCAATAATGTCGACCATTGTAGAAATATTTTTTATTTGCTTCGTAAAACTATGTAGCTAATTAAAAGAATTATCAAAATTTCTATTAATAATACTTTGCCTCAGGACCCGATATTCGTGGGTTCAAATCCAGCTGGGGTTGCAAGATTTTTT
This sequence comes from Timema bartmani, assembly GCA_902151455.1. NCBI lineage: Eukaryota > Metazoa > Arthropoda > Insecta > Phasmatodea > Timematidae > Timema > Timema bartmani. Next base: position 10,964 of record CABFWB010005675.1, on the reverse strand, counting down.
TGAGTGATAAAAATCCGTAGCATAACCTCCTTCGGAAGGGAAGTAAAGCCACCAATGGTTTCACACCCTCACTCCACGCAAATGCCGGTACACTTAATATACATTCAACCTTCCTCGTCCCTAACCCATTAGTTTAACTAGTACATATGCGTATAAGCTGAACGGGTAGTAAGACGTGGTGCTAAAAAAACTCCTTAATGATTACTATCTTTTTCATAACTAATTGAGGTTTGTGATGTTTAGTTTAATAGTAGATACTAAAAGATGATACAAAAATGTGATGTTGGTCGTAAGATAAAGAGTAAGAAGAATGGACACCCCTGCTCGAGGAAGAACTGGCTTAACTTGAATACTTAGACTGACCAAGTTGACTGTTATTACGCGGGGGTTCTATCGGGCTTGTTCCCGGGACCCTGGGCTCCAACGATTCCATCCAAGTACCACTACTATGGATGACCCAAATATGTCGTCTGTATCGGTAAGGCGTTGGTCAGAGTGACCACCTGCGAAATAGCTGGAATTGTGACGCCCTGTTGCCAAATAGCCAAGGTATTTTATACCACGACATTGGCCTCTTTCGGCCTTGATAATTTACACACTGTTATGAATTGTCAGTGCTCTACTACAACCTCTCTAGTATGTTACTTCATACATGCTAAGCCAGAAATTATAGTACTTGCATCCAATCGAGTTTTGTAAGTCAATACAAACATTTAAATATTGCTTGGTGGTTATGATACTACCCAGGCTTATAGTTAAAATATTGGAACACATGTTTCAATATATTAACCTAACAATAACAAAACTTTTTAAGTTCAAATATTTTAATTCTTTTCCTAATACATACTTACACAATATTGCTTAGGACTTCCATGAAACACCTCCTGCCATATTTTCTGCTAGACTCATCGGTACTATTATATTTGCATTTGGTAATGCAGGTAATTCGGTATTCATTTCCCAACAAGGTTTGTTTACTCTCCTCAAAAAATAGAACACAATCAATAACAAAACACAGAACTACAAAAGTGGTATTACATAGCTATAGGCAATTACCTTACAAAAATGCCTGTCTTCAGTTCTAGAATTTTCCAGGCTTATCAGCTTATCAATGTCCACTGTTGTGTCACTAGAAATAACATAATGTTCCAGCTCTTTTTGAAAGTGTGTTAAAACATATGTGAGATAAAATAAAACTTTCTTTTCAAATTACATGTTCTATCTCAGGGAAACGCATACCGTTGCAGTGATTCTTAACTTTCAACTTTTAATGTGCCCTGATGAATCGCCAGAAATCTTAAATGTTTCCCAATTAAATCACAATTAGAAGCATTTAATATGATCCTCGATTGCTTTAAAATCTTTGTAAGGAAAGGGATGGGTCTTATGCTTTCTCTACAAACAAATTTGACTTCGGTGTCCTCGGATAGTTATACATCCATCCTGACGTTATTCTCATTAAAAATAGTCCTTTGACAATTACTATCATCTGCTTTAGACATGAACCAATAAAAAACACAATCTTCTAAGTTACTATATAAAAGCATTAAATCATTTGGCAAATTAACATATTTTGCCTCTTGCAATACAAAAAATAACTTTTTTCTAGTAACCTAGAATATCTCCCATCTTTGCTTACTAAGAACACTTCATCAAGGTCATATTCCACATATGTTCCCGTTTGATACAAGGATATCGGAACTGTGTGAATCTTATACTGTCCAAAAATCCCTCTCATATTCAAATGCTATCCCTGCATTTGGTGGTTGAACAGGGCTACCCGCCACTCAGCTGCTGTTGGAATTACAATGGCTGTACCTCGTTCGACTCCTGTCGACTTCCTGGTTGATAGAAGGTTTACGAGGTCTACCTCTTGGATGAATCTCTGGATATGGTGAAAGAGTTGGAATAGGATTCCTAGACACAAATGGTTTCAATCTTCCTACATTTACTACTATTGAATGGTATGGGAGCTGAATTGAATACTTACGGTGAACTTACTTAGTATTTCTAAGATTTTGTATGGCCCCTTAAACTTTGTCTGGAACTTTCTAATCTGGTTCTTTTTAAAGGTTGCATGAGTTAGATAAACCCAGTTTCCAATTCGATACCTAGTTGGTTGTGCTTTATTGTCGTATTGTTTAGCTTGCCTCAAAAACTACTCATGGTTGTAACGGTGTACCTTTCTCCAAAAACCTTGAAGTTAAGCCGCCACATCTAATACAAAATTATTTGATAGCCCTGCAAGTAACCTAGTCCTAGGGAAAGGCATAACAATCTTCTTCCCGTAGATCCCTTCATAGGGTGACATCTTGATGATCAAATATACCTGTGTATTATATGCAGTCACTACAAAAGGTAAATAGTCGTCCTAGTGGTTCTGACTCACGTTGACAAAATGTGACACCATTTTACTTATTGTTTGATGTACTTGTAACGGCCTTAACCCATAGTATGAGAGGCAGTGAATAAAGAGTCAAGGGGTTACAAGAGAATAACAGGTTTAGTTTATTTGATATCAGAAAGATAAGTGATACAAAATACAATGCATAAAAATACTAATATTGCTTGACGTTATCCAAGTTGGAGAAAAACAGAGAGCAAATACTTAGTGACGAATATAACCAGAAAGTCCCTAAGCAGACTTTAATGAAAAAGCTAAGTTTAAGATATATTAAATATGACAAGAGTCGTAAATACAATATTCTAAGGTTCATGTATATGGTTCATTATCAAGATAAATAATTGAAGACATTAAAGCAGTTTGTTATCCTTCCATCAATACAAAAACAAGCTAAGCTCAAATAAGCTATATCTATCTATTAACTTTCCACCAATTACAAAAACAAGTTAAGCTCAAATAAGCTATATATATCTGCAAACATTCCCTCAATACAAAACAAGCTCGAATAAGCTATATTTATCTATTAACTTTCCATCAATTATAAAAACAAGTTAAGCTCAAATAAGCTATATATTTATCTGCTAACATTTCCTTTATACAAGAACGAGTTAAGCTCGAATAAGCTATACATCTATCTATTAACTTTTCGTCAATTACAAAACAAGTTAAGCTCAAATAAACATCAACTAAATATCTGTTAGCTTTCCAACATTACCCCAACTTCGTAAATTATAAAAGATATATGAATATACATAATGTCAGAGTGACAATACCAAAATAAAATGAACCTCCCAACCCTAAACAATTAACATAAAAAACACAGTCATAACCTAATACCCTAACAATAGACCTAACGCCTTAACGTCCCAAGCCATCTTTAAATGGTGGTAAGAGCGCGCCAAATAAACTGCCGCCTAGCGGCGAGAAAGGAAAGTTTAGTCATCCAAAATTCAATAACTATTTTAAATAAGTCCCAAACGTTAATTTCGAAAAGATTCCCCCCACCCACATTACGCCGAAACAGAATTTTGATCAATTTAATATTAACTTAAGTATAGAGCGGCGCTCTCACCTAGAGGCCAGTGATACAATGAGTACCTGCTAACAAGATACATTCCAATATATAGTTTCTACGAATATCAATACGTCCACAGAGAGGGAGAGAGGAAAGCAGAAAACGAATTGAAAAGGGGGGAGAAACAGCGCTCGGGGGGGACAGGCGGTGGCTCTGGCAACTGCTCGACGTCTGTAGAACCGTCTGGTCCCTGGTTCTCGAACCTTCACGGGCCAAGTTCATATCCCACTTAGCTTGTGGGTGGGGCTTCCTTCACGATCGGACAGTCGGGCCGTACCTCTATTCAGTCAGTGGGACGGAGTGTTGGAGTGTGGATGATGCGGCATGTGGGCTCTCGTGTTTACATTTGTCGAGGACGAGGGTGAGTGCAAACCCATTTGATAGAATTTAGTTGTTGTTCTTGTAACAGCGTTACATACTCTCTCTGTTCTACCACTACACTGTGGGTGTACTGAACTTGTGTTTAAATTATCCACTTTTAACAGATTGCATGACTGCCTTATTAAATCCGACATAAAGCTAGTCCCTTGGTCTGACAAAATACTTGTCATAGCCCCATATTCCAAAATCCATTCGAAAATGAGCACTCTAGCAACTGCCTATTCTGTACTGTTCCGACGGTCCAATTTCTCAATATATCCCCGTCACCATACAACTACTATACCTGCCTGACCGGTTTGGACTACGTCCTCTCACACCATTTCTGGATCGAACATTTCTTACAATTGAATTGTGTGTACAGAAAAACAAGATAACTTTTCCCTGGTAGTTTTTATGAAACACCACCAGAGAGATTTTCCCCAGTTCAGAACATCACGCATGCGTGCGAACTGAGGGGAAATCTTTGATAATTCCTCCTATCTGTGCTCCCCACCACGAGTCTATAAATAAATGACTTTGTGCGCATGCGTCAGAGAGAACTTCGTCACGTGTGTAACCCCCTCCACTCCTCCCACTGAAATTAAACTGTTTATAAGCCTGTGATCCCTATTGAAAATCACTCTTTGATGTTTTTCTGATTGTAGAGGCTAACCGACGCAATATGTAAGCTAAAATTCTCTTTCGGCATATTTATTTATATTTTTTTATAAAATTATATTTTTGGCAACTCTACAAGATATGTACCATTTAATTTGCTGCATATACATGAAGTCCTTAGTTGGACGAGTTAGTTAAAATTTAAACAACATATAACAACACGGTTTGACTGGTAAATTTATTAATACTATTTTGCTTGGTATTTGATTTGAATCTTTAATCTAGATGCGTTAAGAAAGCTTAACTGATATAATGAATCTAAGGTTAGATAAATTTAACTATGGTAACTTCAGGTTTTTTTGTGGGCAATATTGATCGTATCAAATGTTTTTTATGATAGATCAGATAATTTATTTTCCTTAATGTTGTTTAAATTAATTGTGCAACAATTTAGGTCTGGTCGCTTACAATGATGATTTATGCGCTTCTATGATGCAGGCATATTTTGATGAGGTTACAGTTAGCAATATTTGAACTTTTGTATGGTTAGACGCAGAGTTCTGCTAGATAACTCATATATGTGGGCTGCTAATTATTTGTTTCACTTAGAATTAGGCTTAGTATTAGAATGAACAGTTATTTATAATATTTCGGTGAACATATTGATCTGTCCAGATGCTATTTTAATGCTAGAAATTTATTTAGTAAGTTACTGGATATAGCTACGTAACCGTTCTATTGTTATAATTTAGAAGTCCAGTACTGTCATCAGTGGATTGAAACCTCAAATTATTTAAATTGTTAAAGGTGTTATTTGTCATTAGACAGAGATTTATTCTCACACTATTTATGTCATACATTTATATTTTTAAATTTCTAAAGAGCATGCGTGAATGTTAAATTTAAATGCTTTGGTTTTTTAGTCTATTATGAAGGCGGAGGCCTATCAAATTTCTAGTGACTAAATTCATTTTCTACGCTTAAGGCGTGCTAAAAATTATTCTTGTCTCTGTTTACTTTTGGTTTATTTGAATTTTATAATAAATGGGCTTACAATGCCTTTATTAATTGTTTATGTTTGTTTACTTCAACTTTAATATTATGATGCACTCACCAACATAGAACAGTTAGGAATATTATATTTATTAGCTATTTTATGTGGTAACGAACAAGTTGTTTAGAATTGGAAGATGGGGCTGAAGTAAAAGAGTTTGTCAAATCAATCTTCCCTGATAATAACTTCGATTTCATTTGTAAATATTATCTGTATATTGACTTGTTTTTTGAGCTTTCAAACTTTGTAAGCTCGGTTAACTGAAAAGCGTGTACACTGCCTTCTGATCTGGAATGGGTATAATCATCAAGTATCGTGAAAAATTGTCTAAAATTATTAGAATGTACTTATTCCCGTCTAACGTCTTTACTAGAAGACCGACAATATCTACTCCTATCCTCTCAAAAGGGTGAGATACTTCCGGTAACTCTACTAGTTCTGGTTTAGTAATTCCCTTCAGAGACCTCTTCCGGCAATTGTCACAACTAACTACATAGCTATCCACATAATGACGTCTTGAAGGCCACAAATATGATTCTGCAATTCTCAAGTTGATGGATCATCTCCCGGCGTGTCCTGATAACATATGATCTTGGTTTTCACGCAAGATCTTTTCTATTTCTCCCTTGGATACAACTCGCCTTAAGGTCCTCGCACACCGGCATAGTATCGTATACGTACGGTATCGTACTAGTATCGTATGTTTTTCTCTTGCCATGCTTTGTATGGAGCTGCGTACACCGACAACCGTCGTAGCACCATGGTAGCAGCATAGTATCGTAGACGTACGGTGCGTGGTTTTCTATTCCGCTTTGAAAGCGGAAAGGCACGTACGATACTGTCATGGCGGCCGTTGCCTACCCCCACCACACCCTCTCAAACACTCCCTCCTCTCCTCCACTCAGGTCTACACTCTTGGCGAGGCGGTATTGGTATTGTTGTTTGGTATTCGAGCTGTTGTGAAATGGGAAATTCGGAAGAGGAGTTAATTATTGTTGTACGAAAAACTTTTTATCGTCGTGGATCAAATCCTCAAATAGTGTAAAAAACTCTCCAAACACTTTTCTTTTCTTATTGATATCATGTATCCACTTCTTTTTCTCTGGCTCCAGCAACATAGCCGCCACCACAATGTCCTCATGAGAGGAAGAATTAACAGAACAGCAAAAATGCACTCGCTTCTTTTAAATGCGCTGCTTTCAGGTGGCGAAATAGAATTGTAAGCTGTGGTGGGGGAAACAAGCTGTTGGGGCATACGTCGTATCTACGATCTCAGTGTGCGGGACCGTCGCGGCAATACGATACCATACTGCTACCATACCGCTACTGTCCTGGCACCGTACGTATACGATACTATGCCGGTGTGCGAGGACCTTTAATCCTAGCTTGATTTACCTCAACAACGTTCCATTCATTTTTGTAAATTGGGGCTAGCCTCTCCACTTTTGACAGTCTAGGTCGTTCTCCTGACTCAGCTTAAAACTGTCATTAATGTCCAAGGTAACTACTTCTACCTTCCTGAATAATCCGTCCTCATTACAATCCTGGCCTATTTTTAACTGATTACTCGTACTCACTCAACCGTAATGTCAACCTTAGCAAACGGCTACTTGGATCCTTCAAAATAAAAAGCCATCTTAGAGCTGCGTGATCCGTAATTATGGTAAATTGGTGTCCGTACAAATAAGTTCTGAAATGCGTTATTCCCCATACAACACTTGACAATTCTCGTTCCGTAACACTGTAGCTAACTTCACCTCTATTTAACTGTCTTGAAGCATAGGCAATAGGATGTTTTACTTAGTACACACCCTAGAGCAAACTTTGACGCGTCTGTTCTTAAGACGAATGGTTTACTAAACTCTGGATATACTAAGTAAGACCGGTGAAGATGTTAAAATACCCTTCAACCTTAACATCATCTACACGGTATCTTCTGTCCAAAAGAATGTGTGATCCCTCCTTAGTAGTTTAGTCAACGGTTTAGCTACCTTTGCATAGTTTGACACAAACCGATGATAAAAATTTCTTAGTCCTAAGAATGATTGTTGCTCATTGACATTTGTATGTCGTGGAAAATACTTAACAATTTCAACTATGTGGGGGTCTGTTTTAACGCCCTCTGAAGATATTATATGCCCCAAATATCCAGTTTCATTGGTCGCGAGGCGACACTTCTCCAGTGACAACGATAGTTTTGCTCTTTCTAGTATTTTAAACACGTTTTCTAAGCGCACTGAATGTGGCTCAAACTCTTTTGAAAACACAATTATGTCATCTAAATAGGTGAGTGCTTGTGTTGGGCTAAGTAAGACCTCTTAAAAGAGCATCCATTAATCTTTGAAACTTAGTTGGTGCATTTTTAAGGCCAAATGGAGGTCTCAAATATTTAAAGACCCCAGTTGGTGTGGTAAAAGATGTCTTGGCTTGATTTTCCTTTTTAGTCCCTATAGCATGGTAACTACTAGTTAGATCCATAACTGTGAAGAACTTACATTATCCCAGTCTATCGATTGTTTCTACTATATTTGTTGATGGATAGATATCTGGTGTGGTGACTTTACTAAGGGCTCTATAGTCAACACAAAACCAGGACTTCTGTTCTCCACTGGAAGTTTCCGTTTTAACTATCACTATGGGTGATGTCCACGGTTCGTCTCCTGGCTCTATAGGTATTATAAGCCCTGAATATGGTTGTTCGTCAATAATATCCTGTAATAATGCTTGTTGGTTAAATCGTATACGATAAGCTTTTTGAGTGATAGGCTTAGCACTAACAGTATGGATCGCATGCTCGACAGTTGGAGTTATGGGTAGGTTACTTAGTTCTCGAAAAAAATCCTGATTTTCTCAAAACTAGCTTAAGTTTCTCCCTTTGTTCGGCAGAAAGATGAGTTAATTTCTCGGATGAATCAATATTTTTTTAGCAGTTTCCTTGACACACATTTTCACATTTCTTCTGCCCCCATTGTTACGTACGTGGTTACTTGCGACTTTCTTCGGAACTGCGAGTCTCTGGTTCGAGATTTGCACGTTCCTTTCAAAAGCTGACTCCCAATCAGCTTCTATTATTTCCCTTTCCTCCAATATATGCAACTCTGCAATCTTATGATTCTTGGGTATGTCAAACTTAGCACCCCTAAGTTACTCACTCCTATTGGTATTCCTTGTTGACCTTGTGCTAACGAGCTTTTACAAATACTCCGTTGCACGTAAACCTGTTGATCGTTTAAAAAGTCGTCTGTAAACAAGGGTTCGACTAAATAAATACAACTTCTACCCTTAATCTTCTCTGGCAACTTCATTTCAACCCTTGCAGTCTTCCTTGTACCTGGATACATATTTCCACCAACAGTCAAATATATAGGGACACTAACAGCTTCCATAAAACAGACAGGGTTAATTACGTCCTGATTTATAGCTATATTTATCCTTACAGCCTCCTCATCAGAGGCTTCAATTAGGTCATACGTAACATCCCCTATTTTAATACATTTATTATTGTTTAGTAATTAGTCAAGAAGTAAAGACCTAGTATGCCATCTTAATTTGAGTCGGTCTGACATTTCACTATAAGGGTTATCTCACCCTCTCTGCTCCACACCATTTAACTAGGTTCGAATCTCCATCTCTACATAATATTTATAAGCCTACCCAGCGAATAAATATCTAAGGCTTAATCTCGGGCCTCTTCCTACCTGAACTCGCCACTGACAGATATCATTGATAGGAAAAGTTACGTATTTATTAACTTTCCTAAACAAACAAAGTGGCCTCAGAACAAGGTCATCAACCCTTAACAAACATATAATTCACAACAATAATAGTCAATAATAGTCTAAAGTAACATATTTTCTGATAAAGTATATTATAGTGTTTTACTTGATTCACTGTGTATACATATTCCCTGACCAGAACACTGACTACAGATTGTGTTCCCTGCAGATAGGAACAATGCAGGTTGTGCTTCTAGCCCTAGTCTTGCGGGGGTTTTCTTTTGACAGAAATTACATTTTAATCGTTCTGATTTTGAACGGGATCTGGTGCTGGATGTGGTTTTGGTATATGAAGATACTTCCTTATCCGATCTTCAGATCGTTCTGAATCCCTGCTGCGCTAAGTCTTCAAACCATGTGGTTTCTCGTTTGTGCCATCGACAGCTGTTTCAGAAACGTTCTGCGCACAATTTGTTCTTGGGTGTTGGGAATAAGAATAACCTGGGCATTTATTGTACCAACATCTGGAATTGTAAAAAAAATTGTCAAAGGCCAACGGCAGCACACTCTAGCCCCACTGTATTCGGAGTTCGTCCGATCCACGACATCGACGCCTCCTTTCGTCAAATAATGGCCCTGGCACAAAATAATGTTTATTAAATGAAAAATAAAAGAATAAATAAATCGATGCACCAAAGTTTATACTCAATACAAAATGTTATAGTTGGAAAAATTTAAGAAAAATAAAAAAACAAAAACTTGGTTCATCAGCTAATATTCAACACACGAATGGTCTAGGGTGAGCGCTGCGCTCGCTATAAACGCGGTTTTAACTGTTTATTAGCGCAACACGTACTGATGGCAGAGTGAGCCTCTACCAGTGATGTTAATATACACATAACATCTTGGTCGACAGCATCACGAGTCAAAAGATAAAATAGTTGCTGAAATCCCTCGACTAGGGATGTGAAAAAGTATCGATACTTTACTAATATCGAAATTTTCCTTTCGATACTAATATTTTTTTACTCGATAATTTTTCCGATACTTTTACTGATATTAGTACTCACACTCCGGTATCGGATCGTTATCTAAAGAAACAACTTTTTTGTTATCTTCACTTATGCTGGGATTAAATGTTTACTAGGATGGACTGTGGAGGAAGAACAAATGACATTCTCACTAATTTTCTGCATGACAAACAAGAAACAATTAACTAGCATTCAATATCGTTAAGCTTATCTTAACTAACAGCTATCCTTTCATCTTTATTTATCAATACAGCCTGACTGGGCGAGTTGTGACCCCTCTATCAACGAACACGGTCATAACAAACTAAACAAAAGAAGACTTTCTAGAGCTCAATGAACTCACTCAACTTAGAGTGCCACAAGCAAACAAAGCAGAAATGTTTATACGCGTTGTTTAAGCAGATGAAGCAGGGTGGGGCGTCCTTTCTTCAATTGTTTGTCAGTAGTTAAGAATCTATCTTGATAGAGCATATAAACTACGAATGTAGTTAGAAAATTGAATCACCCTGATGTGAATTATGGAAGTTTTCTAAGAAGTTGGATAGCGAGCAAGCATATTTTAAATTTTGTTTTAAAATATTAAAAACCATTAGAATTTTCAGTGTTTAAATAAACATGAAAATACAATTATGATTCAAAAGTTGAAATTACTATTACTCAATTAAAAAACATTTTTCCAGATTAAAATTTTGCAACCGATACTTAC
>CABFWB010005674.1:10939-32604 GCA_902151455.1 Timema bartmani | reverse complement strand
ATACTCCATTCACGGTAGGAATTACTCTCTGAAAGGTCTTTTTTCCTACCAAAATCCTACTATATAATATCTTTCTGGTAGGGAAAAAGGCCTTTCAGAAAAAAATTCCTACGCTGAACAGACTTTACATGCCCTACAGTAGCTTGAGTTAGCATTATGAAGAAGGGGGGACCGAAGTCAGTTACAAAGCGATTGCAAATTACCTTTATATAAAAATAAATATTGTCATTCGACTTTAACTTGAACTATTTCGATAATGTTAGTCAATAATTTTAAACGTAATTATTAAAAATAATGTCACCCAAAATGTGCTGCCCCCTAAAGCCACCGCCTCTAGGTCCGTTCCCAAACAGTTGTAAATGCTTCCCATTTCCTCAGAACGTGCTAGAAAAAATCCGACATTACATACATATTTTGGCGAACACCCCGGGGGTTCGCGAACCACAGTTTTGGAACCACTGATTTAGAATACCAGCTGGGTGTACCGAGGGTGTTTTTTTCAAAATTGTTCCGAACTCTTCATCCAGATGAATGTGGGTGAATTTAATCTAAGCTATACCTCACTCAACACTAAATTATTAGTGTAAATATGCTGATAGCTCAGATGGGAAGCAATATGCAGTGCATAGGAAGAACATTTATAAAATAAGCAACATCAGGACCTCATTCAATAATATTATCATTTTAGGAAATAGAACAAACCTAACGTAAAAATAACCATTTTACTTCATCTTCGGGAATGTAATATTGAAGCCTTGCATTCTTAGACAGACGTGCTACTACTGACCGAGCATGGTGTGGATTGTTTTTAATGAAGAAGCACAAAACACTGGAGCTATCTATTGCTCAAAGTATTTTTTCCATAGTAGAAAAACTGGATATCCCTCCCATGATGTGGTATAGGGAATACTCGTAACCACCTGCAATCCCCCACCCCGACTTTTATAGCATGTATGAGTGTTGGCTGGAGCCTGGAGGCAGAGGAAAATTGGAGCTAGGCTCTGTAACTCGTCCAACAACTTCTTTCACTGCCCGCACGTCACGCAAACATTTCCACTTTCACTGAAATAACTTTCCTCGACACGTGATTCTTTTGCTGATTGACTAGGAGCAACTTACGCAATAGTCACCGGGTGTGACGTAGCACTTAACAAGTATACAAGAGTGAGACTCACCTTCAACCATCCTTGAAATGACCTGAATTAAGAGGGCTGTCTACCAGTGCGTTGTGACGCGTCACACACCTCCAGGAATCCCGCGGTATATAAGAAGTGGTTCATTGTGTCAACATATTGTTGATGCCAAAATGAAGTTTTAAGGTATCAAAATGTCTCCATAGAATTGAAAACCTTACATTTTAAGTTTTATAACTAAAAATAAATAAAATATTAAATCAGCTCATTTTAAATTAAGTATTGTGCAAAATGACACATTTCTGAAATAAAGGTAAATGGTTACAAACATAGATATAATCTTCCTCAATCAAAGAAAGTCGTGTTTTTAAAACATGGTCATAACATAACATTCTAAAATAGTTTAAAATTGTGTTAATGGTTTTGAAGCTTCAGAACTGCCATTCGCATAATAACTACTGCAGTGTGAGCAGTGGCGGATTAACTAAATTGGGGGTCCTAGGTGTGATCTGATGTCGGGGCCCCTACCCTCCTTACTTCCCGGGAGCAAAAATTACACTACACGATCTGAAAAATTGTAATTTCCAATAAATAATTAAATTCAACTCAGTAAAAAAATTATTAATGAACAAGCAAAAAAATATAAATACAAAACACTATATTACAAAACAGGAAACGGAATAATAGAAGTCATATACCAAATAAATCACATTAATTAGAATATGAATATAAAAAAGTACTAAATCGGAACCTTCCTCGCTTGTATTTTTGCGAATTTACAAATAATGTATTCATATTCTAATAATTCAACTACATCATTTTTAATATACATAACTGATAATGCGTTTAGATGCATGTGTCGTAGTGGATTACGTAAATAGTTTTTCAAACGTTTCAATAGCAAAAATGATATTTCGCCACGTGCATTGCAAATTGGTAACGTTAAAATAACCTTTAAGATTGTCTCCACGTTAGTAAATGTAGAGCAAAATCCTTCAATTAATAACGTATACATTTCAACAGGATCTGACACTTTTTCTTCTCGAATATAGTTTATGAAATTCATCTTTAAGATAATTTATTTCGATATATTTTTCATATGCCATACTTAAATTTTTTATAAATTCATTAGACTCATTGTCGCTTATTGACAAATTAAAAAGAAAGATTGAAAATATTTTAAGACCTCGTTGTAAATTGCGCTTCTACTATTCATTTCAGATAAAAGTTTGTCGCAAATTACATTGTGAATGTTTATAATAATATTTTGTTTAGCACTGAAAAGTGAATAATTAGATTATGTCTCGTCTTATCCGACACTTTAGCTCAGTCGGTAGTGTGTCTGTCTACTGAGCTAAGGGTCCTAGGTTCAATTTCCAGCATGCCCGAAAATGTATCATTGATGAAATGTGGGTTTACCCTTTCATAGTGATAAATTAACGGCCGGGGCCTGGATGTTGTGCCTGTCCTAGTCTTAAGTTATATTATAAAGCATATGAAACTACGACAGGCCTAGCCAGCTGGTGGTGGAAAATATATGGCTTGAATAAAAAACTGACCCAGACCACAGGCTGGAAACAGTAATGGATGTAAAGTAAAGATGATGTCTCGTCGAACTGCAATTTTATCTTCTTTTTTTTGCCCTCTCGGAAGTTCCGATTTTCAGTGAGTAAATTTGCAGTTTTCTCACTGTCTTCAAATTTGTCTATTGTGTCCATAATAAACGCAGAAAGAGAATTGAGAAGGGTTGTTCCTTGTAGTACATTTGATTTTACATTATTGTAAAGACTTACTTGTACTATTTATTCTTTGTAATAGTTGGTCCCATAGAACTGTCTATAAAGCTATTTCATATTCATCAAATTTTTTTGATAAACTTGTTGCCTCAAGTTGGCTTATCGGTTTTTCATTTTCGTTTGTAGAAACATTTATTAAAGTTTCTTATATTATTTTATAATTTAAATTAAAACTGAGACAGCGTCTGCCCCTGCTGAACCTCGAGTATCACATATTCTTTTAATATACTTATAATTATCAGGTAAGCTTTTAGTAAGAAGATTTCATCGCCGAGGAGATGACGAGAAGTAAACATATAAATTGTGAATAAAAAAAAGCTCCTTGACACGATTCTGCTGCACTTTCCAATTAAATTTAAAGTGTGATAGAGACACGGTACAGATGTAGCTGAGTTTTATTCTCGCTTGTAATCCTCGATATTTGCTCGACATATTTGCAGCATCGTTTGATGAATTCAATACAACTCCTTTTAAATACGCGACATCATGACGTTCGGTTTGAATAAAACAAAATAACCTTTCCTTTATTTCCTTTCTTTCATTAACAAGCTCCAAAATTAAACACAATTGATCCACGTGGGCTATGTCAGGCGTGGAATCTACAATAATAAAGAAACAACGCGTTTTTAACTTCAGAAATTAAATGATTTTTAACTTCACATCCCATTAAACCTATAAACACACAGTATGTGACAAATAATTGGAATTACCTTTACCCGGGCTACTATTGGTTTGAAAATGATTTTTTTAATAAGATATCGAATTCATCCAGACACTTTATACTACATAAAAAAGAGTCCTTTGCGGTGTCCAAGAAATGCGATTCCTCTTTCTCACTTTCACAATTATTCCCTTTAATACTTCTCGCCAATATTTTTCTTCCACCTCTGTTATACTAGTTGTATATCAACACACTCAATAATAGATAAGCGTTGTTTATAGGTAACCATAGATTTGAAATGATATTGAAATGATTCATGTCGGCATTAGGAGCTTGCCCGAACCATTTCAAACCCACCCAAGAAATTCATTTTCAAAAGATTCTTCGATAGTATTTTATTTGAGATTAAAAGAATAAAAAACATTGAGAAATCAAGTAATATATTAACCAACCCGTTACAAATTGGGGCCCCCGCGCGCCTACTGTGCCTCTTGGGTAATCCGCCACAGAGTGTGAGGATATTTCCTTCTAATCACGCAGGCCGTGACCTAAACGCTACTTGTGTCTAGGTCGTTTTGGTAATGAAAGGTTGCTGACTCTATAGTGTCATTTGCAGCCGTCTTTTCAAGGAGACCTACTCACTATACTTAAAATATTTAGCATGTATTTCAAATTTCTAAAATATATTTTATTTTCCACCGCGATTCATTACCTGTTCGGGCTGTACACACATTTGACGGTAAGGCGTGTCTAAGTCTGACTTTTTTGGCAGTGATCTAACATGGCTGTAGTGGGGAGGAGCTTGGGCCACCATGGCTAGCTCTTATCTTTGTATGTAAATACCGCCAAATAGAAAGTGAATAATATACCACTTATTTATTTGTTGACAACGACCTACAACTTTTATTTCAGAAAGTGAGCGTGGAAAGTGTATTTAATTTTTCGCCATGTCTTAGTAGGTCTAATAGTTTGTGTTGCTCACATACTGTAGTTGGTATTTTAGAGGAAAATATATAACCTCATTTGTGCAGATAAAGAGAGCGATAGAGTGGAAAACCATTAATGAAGAAATAATTTCAACACAACTAACCGAGATTTGAACCCCAATCTCCCTGTCATCGGAAATCCAAACTAATACGAGAGTGAAGCGTAATTACTATGTGACCACCGATGTGGGTTTTATATTTGTTTATTGCAATCTTTCACTTGATTAAATAAATAGTACGGAGCTCCGCACGGACTTTCTCACTCAATTGTTTAAAAATTGAGATATTTACTCAAAACTTGTAATATATGTGAAACGAAATAATATACACTAGCAAACCCGGGCAAAAATTGCGTTTTACTTACGTTAAACATGTTTTAACTCATGACAGATATTCAGAAACTATTGATATCAACACGTGAAGAAATTTAAATTATATGTTTGTACTGAAGTAATATTTTATTTATTTTAGCCAAAATAAGTTTTGCCATAAAAACTGTACAAACACTGGCCTTTACTCGAGTCCCCTTATATGAGTGCATAAATATGATGTAGGTTTTAGAACTAATTGAAAGAGTTTAGTAAAAGGTCTTCGTTCGTCAATGTCCCCACTCAGCAGATCCGTGCCCCGACCTATCTTCGGTGTTATAACTCCAGCTGGTGTCGAACACCCGACCACCCAAAGCTGCGCGGTTGTGGTCTAACTCAGTCTTCTAAGATGGGTTGGAGCGTCCTCCTCCGTACTGAACAGGTACTCGAGATGTAGGATATTCTACCCACAAGTTGATGTAACTTGGTAGCTGAGTATGTAAAGATCTTCTAAGGAGCTCCCTAGCAACTGGGGTCCTTCTACGGCCCCCCTCTCCTCTCCTCGCTGTTATACACCAAAAGAGGATGGGTGTTTTCCCTAAGTTACTAGTTTTGCCAGTACTCTATGTTATGTATGCTAATTGTCGTAACAATCTATATTTTTAAAACATGACCTGGTACGAATACACGACTGCTGATTTAGGACAGTTAAAAGTATGAGTTCTCAGGCATACGTTATCCTTGCATGATCTATATTGACTAAGGCTGCAAGCTATGACAATGATCAATCATGAAAAGTATAATATCTTATATGAGGGAAAATTAAAAACCTACAAAATTTTTACATTTAATGTAAATACTACAACAAATGTTCACTTTGCTAGTAATTCGAAACTTGTACAAACACTACTTTTTTTAACACAAAAAAGCATATAATAAACAAATTACAGGTAAAAGAACATACTATACAAGTAAGTATATAACACAAGAAATCTTAAAATTATTTTTGGCAGAGAAGCATTCCAAAGACTTGGCGGCCCATTTTTCTAGAGTATTAAGGCAAATACTTTGAGCCACCTGATTTAAAAGAAATCCAGCTTATATTTCTAGAATATTATGTATTTTCTTTTAAAATTTGTTCATTAAATAAATTATAGTTGATTCAATGTAAATATTAATTTTATTACATAAAATTAGGAATACAATTAATTTTATTTTAAAATACATATCATACTCTATAGTAAGTTAATCAATGTATATAACCTAAAAAATATATATATTCTTTCTATTACACCATTACTTTTTTTTAAATTATAAATAATGAAATTTGAAAATATAAAAAGAAGTCCTTGTTGCGTACGTATCGCTGTTACATAACAAAGAGTAGGCCTTTTACACAGGTACATACTTAAGATATTTTTTTTTATAAAAATGGGCTGTCAAGTATTATTACTATTATTATTTTGCAAGGCCTTCTAAACTCGCTACAGCATCAAGGCTTGCAAGTTCACATTTTTGGCAACAGTTGGCCTGTCTGCCGTAATGCATGCTCTAAATACTGTAACAGGATTAGTGCTCGACTGTGCTGGTCATTTACACCTGCAACTTTTACTGTCCTTCCTCTTCTTTCGCTACATCCTTATCTAACAGGTAGCTGGGAAAACCTGACTGTCAAGGGACCTATACTGTGCTCGCGAGGGGTTGGGGGAATCTCTCTAGAAAGATTAGTGGAGCATATAGAAGAGTCCGGGTTCAGTTTCTTCGAACCGAGTGGTGTATTCTGGAAATGGATATTTATAGACTCTGACTGTCATCCTATATATACATGATTGACGATAGCCAGAGGGTCCCCAATATGAGTTGTGGATAGTGAAGTGAGTGGACCGGCGTGTCCAGGAGTGGGCTAGAGAGTCCATTGTGTGGGCCAGCGTGTCCAGCGAGTGAGTCAGCGTACCCGAGAGAGGATCAGCGAATCCAGCGTTAGCGTAGCACGGTTCAGCACTGTGTCGTGCGCGGGGACAAGTGACGACTTATGTGGACCACACGGGTGACGTGGAGATTGTTGTTTTGAATTATGTTAATAAAGAACATTTTTGTGACTGTTTTAAATACTTGAGTAGTTATTTAGTTGTTTATTTCTTTAATTCTCTTTATTAGCTTATTAATTTTACATACTTAAATATTACTCTTATTATTTAATTCAGTGACTTGTTTAGCTATTAATTTAATTGTATCTTAACAGTGATTTGTAGTTATTTTTTAGTAATCAAAATATTGAATATTCAGTTTGCGTTTTTATTCTTGTTTAATCAGCAGCGTACCCCAATATACTCAAAAGAACGCTTGTTTCACATGGTTACGTGTAAACGGCCCGCGGACCATTTGGTATTGCGTGAGCCCCCCGTTACAATACGTTTTCCACTTCGATATTAGTCGAAAATAACACACAGCTCTGAAGTCAAAAATTACTAATACTAATCATAAAATATTACTGAAGTTGTTGTAGTATAAGAAAACTCTTAAATAAGCATTTAACACCTACAATTACTCAAATGATCACGAGTGAGACACACATAAACCAACCTAGTCCGCCATCCTACTACCATCTGATTACTGGAACTAAATAGTAGCCAGACCAGTATATATTAGGCCGTGGTCTTCATTCCGTCTTAATCTCATAAAGGGCCAGTTTCATAGTCAGATTTAGTATGCCTCAAGTGCGGCGCTATACTAAATNCAGTTTCATAGTCAGATTTAGTACGCCTCAAGTGCGGCGCTATACTAAATACAAGACGTCACCTACCTGAAATTGAATGGAATGGGCCAGTTTCATATGCGAAACTGGCCCATTCCATTTTGGTCTAGGTAGGTGTCGTCCTGTATTTAGTATCGACTCGCACTTTAGGCGTACTAAATATGACTATGAAACTGGCCCAAAGTCTTACAACTTTATTGTCTAACACTCAAGTGCAAATGAAATGATGATAAGAAACATTAAACATTTTATATTAAAGGACAGCATGGTTCTTATTTATATTTTATGATGATGATAAATGATTATTAAAAATAATTTTAACTAATATTTCAATTTGTAAAGGTATAAACAATATAAACCGGGCTTTTATAGGTTACATTCATTTGTTTTTGCGTAAATAGACTAGTGAAAGTCCTTGTCGCAGAGTTGAAGTACTTGTCACTAACGGACTTCCGTCCGTCTTGATCGTTGGGCAGTGTTTTCACAGAGAGTAAAATAACGGTGCACCATGAAATTTGTATTTTTCTGGACATCTAAAAAAAAACTACTTTCAAACGTAAGGCGGGAACAATCTTTCACTGTACATCGGAAAATAGGTATCATCAAAATAGTTGCAGCCTTATTTCTCGAAAGACAATTGCGTCATATCCAAAAACAGGTTGTTTTCATGAACATACATCAATTTCATGAAAGAATTTAGTGACATTATATGAATAGCCTAAACCTAAAAATGCTACCTCATATCTTTTGACCTCATTCCGAATCCCACATGGCAGCACATTTGTATTTGGCCCTTAGGGTTCCATGATCACCAAAGTAAGTTTCATGAACGCCCTGAAAAAAAACCTGTAAGCTGTATAGTAGAGAGTGAATTTGACAGCATTATCACCATCAAAAAGAAGAGAAATGCATGGGAAGATTATCATGGGAGTTAATAAAAGGAGTGACATGCTATTGCTCTCCTCCTCCCCATTTCAATCATGGACTTAACTGTAGATTTTAAGAGGTAGTGAAACGAAATTAATGAGTTCATTATCAAGAACTAAATGCACTAACAGTGTGTGGCACGTTGCTTCACTATTTGTTGGTCAAACGACAGTGAAAATCTTTTTATCAACAGCTATTTATTTTACTTAGCACCTCATCTTACTACTCGTTCGGGTTATCCGCTTAAGTACTAATTACGCTAATGGATTAGGAATGGGGAAGGTTGAATTTAGAAGAAGTGAACCCGCTTTTGCGTGGAGGTAGCGTGGAAAACCACTTAGGAAAAACCACCCCCAGGTTCACCCGACCGAGATTCGAACCTTGATCTCCCCATCCTCGGCAGTCTAGCTAGACATGATTAGCGCGTTAGCCAACTACGCGCATATATAGGTTATACATGTGTATATGCATATATAGGTTATACATGTATAATAAATATATATATTTATATATTTGGACTTATGATTGGTGGGTGAAAAGAGGATCATGGAAAGTTTGGAAAAGTTCAAAGGCATTTGAGAAGTTACATGAAACAATAGTTTTCTCAAACAATTTGAAGTTTAATGGTGTAAATCTATCAAAAAATGGAGAAAGTCAGAAACTGTCAAAACACTTTCACCCCGATATTTTATATGGGGATGGACTTACAACAGCATTCAACTTCAAGTTATTTGAGAACACTATTGTCTCATGTACATTCACAAACGCTCCTAAAATATCCCACACAACATATTCCTAATCCCCTTTTCACCTACGAGCTACAAGGCCATTGATACCAAAGTTGTGAGGCTTAGCAACACGTGTTTCAAGGCTTAGGCGTCCTGCCACACCTTAAGAGGATGCGTTTATTTGGCGTGTGCGATTTCACTGCCCCACAAAATTGTGGCTATAAAAGGGTGGCCTGATAGAAATGCTATTCACCATGTTAGTTAGTCTGCTGGCATTAATCGGGTCGATCACAAACTAAAACATTTCATCCATGTCACTATGGAAAACCACTGAACACCCAAAACTATTTTAAATCACTACGCGTAGACAGTGAAAGATACTATTATACTGGATTTCCAGTATTTCTTCTAGAGAAAATCAACTCTAAACGAATCATCGTCGACACGAACGTTAAGGAAATATTGACGTCCCTAAAACACCTATAAAACATATAGGAATGTTTTATTTTTTCCTCACAGAAAGGCAAAAATTAAGCATTTTCAAGATGGCGTGACAGTCTTTAGTAACAGGCTGGAGGGTTAAATGTGGCTACTCCATTTTTGGTGACGTCATAGTGCCTATAAGTCTTAAGTATGTTAATAACAATAATTATGCCTCTCAACAATTTTTTTTACCGCCGCGTCTTACTAACCATTCGGGCAATCCGCCTGGATCTAAATTGATAAATGTATTATTCATTTCATATAATAATAACAAAGTTGGCCTGAGCATGATCAATAATTGTAAATCTTTCCACATTTATTCTTTAAGCTTTCACAATTACAAGACAATAACATCTAGCAAGCACGAATAAGTTAGACCCATAATGATATACTATACAATTAGCGTATCCTGGCTAGGGGCTTGCCTGTCCATACCCAAAGTACAAAATGGTAGATATAAACAATAACTTGTTTACTAGGCAAGTTAATCTCGTTGCATTGTCGGTAATAAATTGGGGAATCCATGGATCGTAAAAACTGGTCAACTATATATCTGTTTGTGCAATACCCAGTTGGCAATACTTTGCTCATGACTCTTTCTTGACTAGTCACCATATTTATTTGTTAAATATAAGTAACCAAATGGACTACATACATGTATTGAAACTTTTATGAGTTTAAAGAAAATTAAAGAAAAGTCTGCATTAAGTGTGTGTTTGACACAAAAAAAGTGTGAAGAAATTCAAAAGAACCGAGATATGCTTGTTTTTGTTGTGAAAACGATTATATTTTGTGGAGAACAAGTGATTTCTCTTAGGGGACACATTGGCAGTGGTCCATCCAATTAACTTAGACAAAGATCCAAATAAAAATTAAGGCAACTTCAGAGCTTTGCTTTGGATGAGAATTGAATCTGGTGGCAAAACATTAGACACTACTTACAAAACTGTGAAAGAAACACATAGGTTGGAGAACTCAAAATGAAATAATATCTACAGTAAGCGATATAATACTGAAACATATTGTGGACAGGATAAACAAGAGTGAATGTTTCAGCATGCTTGCTGACGAAACGACCGACGTTAGTGGAGTGGAACAGTTGTCTTTAGCTGTCAGATTTGTTGAAGACGATATCATTGGTGAAGAGTGTTTGCAATGTATTCCCATAACTAGTGCAACAGGACAAAATTTGACTTCTCACATATTAAATGCTTTTACATCTTTTAATGTCAATCTTAAATTTCTTAGGGGACAAGGTTATGATGGGGCAAGTGCATTGAGTGGAGAGTTTCAAGGCTTTCAGGCCCTGGTTGCACAGAAATACCCATTAGCGTTGTACGACCACTGCAGTTCGCATAGCCTTAACTTGGCAATATCTAACTCTTGCAATGTACCGGAAATAAGGAATTGCATTGGGATTGTGAGCAAGATATATGATTGTGTTCACCTAAGAGGCACCATTGCTTCGCAACCAATGTTGACAAACACTACCTGGTAAAAAAACTTGTTAAAATGTGTGCAACTCGCTGGGTTGAAAGGTGTGACTCCGTTATTGTCTTAGTCGAGTTGTTACCAGCAGTTCTCCTAGCTTCAAGTGAAATTGCACTGTGGAAAGATATAGACGCATCTATTCAAGCATCTCTGTTAAGTGCATAGACTCTAAAATAGTTTTTTTTATATCATTGCTTTGTTTGAGTACATTTTTTGGGGTTACTAAAGCATTGTGCGACTACTTGCAGTCTTCCTACATGGATTTTAAAAAAGCATTGAGATATGCCGATCTTGTAATTGATAGTCTTGAGGAAATGCATACCAGTTCAGAAACAACTTTCAGGGACATTTTTGAAACAGCATCATCAATGATGGAGAAATATGTAGAAGGTGATGACATTAAAATGCCCAAATATATTGCTGGAAAAAAGTCACAGTTTCACCACAATACTCCTGCTGAAACTCCTAAAGAATACTAACGACGTGTAATTTTCCTGCCTTTTCTCAACAATATGGTTACACAAATAAAACAAAGAATTCAGAAGCACAACAATATATTGCCAAAGTTCTCTTCCATAATCACACCAGGACCAGTCTATGGTGAAGAAACTAGTAATAGATTTTTGAATTTAACAGAATTTTACTCATAAAGTGAACCCATTTTTCTGGAGAATAAAACTGTCCTGCTTGGCGAATTGAGGATGTACAAACATTCAATGAAAGACAAACCTCCCTGCGCACTGGAAGCTTTTGCAATGTTTGATGTTGAATTCTTCCTGCAAATTAAAAGACTTGAAATTTCTGTGTACTACTCCTATCACAACTTGTAAAAGTGAAAGAACACTGACCACATTGTGTAGACTAAATACATATTTAAGAAATTCTATGATTACCGAACGCCAGAATGGTTTTGCATTACTCAACACAGCTGATGTTAATGTGTGTCCAATATTGGTTATGGACGAGCTTACTAAAACACCGAAGTAACTGGACTTTCATTTGTATTTATTTATTTTGCACCTTGTCTTACTTTTCTGTATAAAGAAAGAATATGTAACTAACTTGCAAGGTTACATTTTTAGTTATTTCATTCATTAGAACCGTGTGGACCATTAATAAACATTATAAACTGTGATATCTTATATGATCAAACACCATATCAGGCACGGCAGTAAACCGGAATCTCTAGGTCTTTATTTTTTCAAATCTTAAACACTTATTAAACTTTAAAGTTTTAACACTTCCATAACATTTTATAATTTTGTTTACTGTGGGAAACATCTTATTATAGGACATTCCATTTGTTTCCATAATTTTATATTTTTCATGTCATGAATATCTATATAATCTATTGAAATGATTATTTATCATTGCAGTAAATAACTAGATGTCAAGTCAATATATATATTGACTAGACAGTATAACCTAAAGCGATACATCTAGTTGTTTGTATATATATAATTATATATTGTAATAGCATAATTATTTTAAGGTTTGCTCTGGCAGGATGTTAACCTGAGCTTGTACATTTCCTTGGAAGTCAAGAGTGTTGGGTTACCATCCTGTTGAGAATAGCAAATAGTTCATATAACCTGCATCCTGTTGACGAGCGAGACGAGGTGACAGATGGATCTTCCTGGTGGGTGAAATATCGAGATCAGCGAGTTTTTGTGAGAACCAGACAGGGCTCTTGAATGTTGGACGCCATGCTGTGTGCATGGGTGTCGGTCGCGTGTACGAGTGAGTAGTGATAATATAAATGTGATCTGTTGGGTTACCCCGCCAGAGGGTCGATCGTGGGTCTGCAGGAGGGTTGCGAGACCGTCATCGCGCCGGCTCCCTCGTCACGAGATATTTAATAGATTCCCATGTAGTAGTTTAGTACCTTAATAGTTTAGTAAATATATCTTCTTGGACTAACTTGCGGGTCTCACTCCCCACGAACATCCATTCCAACCCCTACCGCTCGGGGTCCATCCTCACCATGTGAGTCCCTACGGTGCCACGGTAGCGAGTAGTAGGGTTGGCTACCGGGTACCCAGACAAAACTAGTAATCTTACCCAGTTCTGTCAGAAGTGTTACAACGTGATGACAAAGTGGGAGGTTACAAAGTGATGTCAAATTAGGGATCTTACAAAATATATATATACAACTTTATAAAGTAATTTGTTCAAAATATGAGTCTTATACGAATAATGGATTGGATTGACTATTGACCTGTAACTTCTTTACTTTGGACCCCCCCTAAGAAGAATTTCTGTGTGCGCCCCTGACTAAATATATAGTTTTTAACCAATCAAATAATGGAGTGGGAAGATTCGAGGATTAATGCTTTTGAGCCTTCGAGCGCACGAGCAGTTTTGAACGTGAATATTTTAGTGCAATAGTTTAACAAAATGAATTTGTGACTGGTACTGCATTGGTAGTAAACAGTATCAGTTGGAAACAAAAAAATAAAATTACAAATTATATTTTTTAATGCATCTCATCCCTCACAATACCGGGTATGGTGTTGAATTCAAGGCATATTTTGGGTGGATTGTGCTGTCATTGGTTATTAATTTTTACAAAAGAGATATATCTGAGCAAAATATTAAATAAAACATTCCGTGAATGTGGACTGAATATAGGCACTTTCTTAACAGCCTTTATGTTTTCAGTTATTAAATTTGAGGGCAACATTGTACTTTGTCACATTCAGCTGTTGTTGGGTGCGTTCACTCTTCTATTTTTTCCATTTGTTGGGTGCTTTCACTAATCTCTATTTTATTTGCAAAATCGTCGCTACTTGCGCTTAGTTTGTACAGGATTGCAACTTTTCTCAAGTTTACACCTTGTCTTTTCTCCTGGTCGTAGTTTGCAATCAAACGCTTGCCCACCAAAAGCTTATAGTAAATCACTAGCGCTGTGACCATAAAGCTGGGTAAAGTCAAGCATAGATCCTGCAAATCATAGCTAGTCTAGGGCATAGGTGCGTGCATACCATTGTGAATATAGAACGGTAAAGGCATACATCTTCTGGTCAGGACCCAAACACGGCACTTACAGTGACATATGTCACGTATGATTAAAGGAATAGATGAAATTTCAAAATTAATGAAGACTGTGCAAGCTGAAAGAAGAAATTTGGGGATGGGTTTACATTATTATTGATTATTTAGAAAAAAAATTAAAAACTAGTAAACAGCCACTAACCTGCCTTATACAGCACTGCGATTACCTAAGAATAAACGCCGTGGTACCAAGAGACTCGTCTCCTGGCACAACATGCGAACATACACCCACAGAAGACGAAAATAATTCCAGTAACTGGGACGATAGGTGACCTGTGACCAATAGCAGGACATAACGGGATCACGATGAACGGGAAACTGGCACGTGGCCCTGGAACTGTCTTTTCACACTTTCGCCGAAAAACAAGCAAAGAGCAGAAACGGGGTCACTTGACGAGCAATAAACCATTCACAAGATTTTTGCCTCATCGGCACCAGCTGTTCTGCTAAAGTTCACCTAGTTTCTACTTTGTCCGCTCTGTCTGAGATCTTGGCACGGAAGAACCAATAAAATATTAAGACCAACCATCTCTAACATGTGCGCATGCTCTATAGAGCTAGAACCAAGCAGACAGATTCGTTGGCTGTATTGTAGAGTTTGAAATAACCAGTTAATGAAAAGCGTGTGCATTGATATATTGGATTGTACCACGACACGGCAATATTAATTTGAAAACATCCATCGTTACAATGATCTAAATTATAGGTCTCTACAAGGAAAAAAGGTTGATTGTCAATTTTTTAAGGTTGCGTTGCATTGCATCATGGGTCAACATAAAGCATGTGAAATGCTGCGCACTCAAGCAGATTCTGTTCTCTATTTTCGGCAACGTGTGAAACAAGCTTAACACTCTTTGAGGGATTTTTCTCCGTGAAATCTGCGCCAAATGTTCGGTGCAAGTCTCAAACCATCCATAACGAAGGTGATGAAGTGGAAACAAAAGGGATTTTAATCTCACTTGACCTCTAAATTAGGTAGTAAGTGTAGATTACCTTAAACGCTTTATTTGTAATTAATTCAATTTGTTCTGTAAGAATATATAACCAAGGGAAAAGTTCAAAAATTTAACATTATTGTATTCAATACACTTACGGTTTTTATTGTGTTATCAATCACATTTACTATGGAAGGCACAAAAGAAAATTTATTAACGTCAAGAGGGACATTTTATATAAAAATTTATCGTAGCAATGTTTAGTGCTTCCTCATCAGGCTTTCATCGTGGTACATAATAAAATATGTAGTGATTAAATAAAAGAATCACGGGAAAATAAACGATATTATCACACATTGTCAGCTACACGGCTGGAGCTGCGAGGACGGAAACAAGTGACGGTGCGACGATGACGGCAACACAGACGGAATTACGAGAACGCAAACCCCTACGAAGACATCAGCAACAGAGGGAGCTACGAGTGCAGCATCTACGGACCAATTCCTCGGTACCACGCAGTGCTGAATTAATTGAAGTATTGTAATTTTAAAGCTGGTTGAGTGTTTTTTTAATTATTAGGCCTATTATCTTCAGTACATGGAGACTGAATAAAGGTAAGGGGATACCGTATCTTTTGTTATTCTTGTACCATCACCAGCATTCAGCTTTTGACGACTTTGAGATAGCAGGAATTACTTGTAATGTAATTGATTTTTGGAGTGCTCTCATATATTTAAAAAGTCATGAATGAAGGTATTTTTCTTTAAAGTATCGTATGTAAATTATCCTTTTACTTCATCCATGGAGAATCACGCGTTTTCGCTGAGTAGTCTATAAAAGCATTTCACCAAAAAAACTTGTTTATTATTCTCAAAATATAGCTCCGCAGTATTTAACAAACGAGCAAGAAAAGCTAGCTCCCTATATCCAATAGGAAGCTAGCTTTCAATGCACCTGTTGCAGAGAAGTACCTGATTGGTTACTCTTGACAGTGTCTCGAGAGGTCCAAGAAACAAGGGACGCGTCCGCATATAAGCAAAATGTGCGTATGAAGACGGACAGAATGTGCCGTATAAAGAGTTAGAGTATACGTAGAGAGAGGGCCGGAGTAAACATACAGAAAGTGTCACAGAATTAGCGAGAGTAGACGTACAGAAAAAGAGTAGACGTAGATATAGAAAATGTGTGTCAACGATAAAGTAAAAAGTAATCACAGTCAATACAGAGTTTAATTTCAACAAAGTGTAAAGAAAGAAATAATAAAGCGTGTACAACATAAACAGTTGTATTTATATCATCAACATTTCATATCACAATAATTGGCGCTCGAACACGGAGCTATAAATACCAATTATATCTAATATTATTCCATATCATCAGAATTGTCGCCCAATATCGGGGCAATTATATGTGAATAATACCGTAATATAATAATTGGCGCTCGATCACGGAGCTATAAAAAACCAATTATACAAACATTACAATAGCATTATAATAGGCGCCCAACGCGCGACTGAAATATAATTGGCGCTCGATCACGGAGCTATAAAAACCAGTTATATCAACAAACATTCAATTTAATTATAATAGGCTCCCAATCGCGGGAGATTACATCGTCAAACTTTCTATATAGTTATAATTGTCGCCCAACCTAGGGGTGATTACAGCGTCAAACAACTGATATCGTTACATACTGAAGAAAGGGAGGCTTTCTCATCTACCAGTGACGTAATACAACCCGAATAGATTGTATCTGAGTATGGCGTCACAATGCTCTTGGACATTTCGGATGCCATGGAAATAAATGTGACGATGGACGCTCCATGGTGAAATTGGGTGGGGGGAGGGGGTCGGAAGGGGGTTATGAGGCGCATCCTGAATAGTCTGAACATTTTGGAAACCCAATGGACATGATTTCCGGACTCATTAGAGTGTTAAGGGGTTGGGAAAATAAGCGTCAAAAACAGATGGAACGACTTAAGACTATGGTACAGGAAAGGCTGGATACACAAAGTGAGGAATTAAGACGGGTAAAGGAAGAAACAAATAAAAAATTAACTAGCTATTTAAGTCACAAAAGCGAATTCAAGATGATTTAGGAACGGTGAGGGTCGAAATAGAACAGCTCTGCTGTGCTAGGCAAACAGAAGAGTCGTGCATGCAAAATATGAAGAATAATTACGAGACCCTTAAGGAAGCACAGGACTGACAAATACTTAAATTAGATGGAATAGTAGATCAACAAAATATCCTGATAAATAACCAAGAAAATCACGCCAAGAACTAACGACCTTAGCTACACAGGTGGAAGCCATTTACCAAGGGTTGGTAAAGTCGTGAAAATTGTTGACTGGCTCGATCAATCATGTGAAAAATTGACAATTAAGAGTTAATACAAGTCAAGCCGTTGAGGTGTTAAAATAAAGTACAGTAACTCACATGACGTCACCGGTTCGTGACCTATTGACAGCTCCTGTCATATTGCAGGAGCCCAGAAGCGTCTGCCCAAAGGGAGTGATGATACAGGAGGTGGTTACAGAAGGATGTAGGCCACCGTAGGAGGTAAATTTATATTTGAATAAGGCCAGGCTACCTAAATTTAATTAGCACAATTCCATCATATCTTCGGTGCAATAAATAGCTAAGATTGACAGGACCGTGAGGGGAATTACAAGTGAGGAACTTAATATACATCTCTAAATGAATGGTTTGAGGGATCAGGCGTGTAATTGGGCAGAATTAAATGAATGGGGCTGGACTGACTACGCCACAGCCAGGAGGGAGTTTTTGGATACATTTTGGTCGATATACGAACAGGGTTTATTTCTACAGGAATGGGAAATATAATCCATTTCGGGAATCAATGACCGAATATGTACAGCGGTTAAAGAACCAAGCAGACTTCCTGGAAGAACCCGTAAGGGAAGATTGGTTGGTGAAGCATTTAATACATCACTTTGACTGGAGTGAAGAATATTAAGTAATTATAAAATATCACAGAAAGATTAGATCAATGGGCGATCGCTTACAGAACTAGGCTACACGCGACAGAGTGTCACATTTTTGACACCCTGGAATAGAACAACTGAAGTCGAACGTAGGACCACAGCAAGGTAGGAATTAAGATGATCAAAACAAACGACGGGATTGGAACAGTGGTAACAATCATTGATGCGGGTGGAGAGAGGAAAATGACCTAGGAGGGACCCCAGGACTACCTTTAGAAGGGGGTGGCAAGGCCAACCAAAGAATTTGGGGTGGCAACAAAATACCATAAATATTCAGGCAACCTAGACCTTTCCGTACAACAGTTGCCCAAGAGTCACCAACAAATTACAAGAATATAAGACGTATCCACGCTGAAATTAGTGGCATTCCACGAGGAATGGACACAATTGAGGAGTATCCAAGTGACACAGAAAACTACAAAGGCTCGAAACCAGGATGTATGCCGGCAAAAAAAATATAATAATAATCACATAGTAGTGAGAGGCGCTAACTCATACAGGGCTACCGTTATAAGAAAAAACAAAACAGGATCGGATCTAAGTGGGGTCAAGGCAATGTTAATTAATGATCTAGTGCCAGACCTTTTACATGAAGAATAATTGATTTTCAGCCTGGAGAAATATAGAGCACCAAAGATTGCGTGAGTTATTGGGCGAAAAAATTGATTTTTTAAATAGATACTGGTGTTGAGATTAGCGTTAGGTCTCAATCTTGTTTTGAGGAAATTGAGACACACAAACCTGAGCTAAGCTTGCCTGTATTACTGGTACAGTAACGATTATTAATTAGTGCGAACGGTGTAAGAAACACCAAGGTGAGAAAACAAGTGATATTAGGCGTGAAGTTCCAACACGTATCGGTGGAAGTTGTGTATTTATTTATAGTACCTAACTTAAATATGGCGGTGATAATTGGATCAGATTTTCTCTGGAGAAGGGGTGGTGTTATAGACTACATCAAACGAGAATTACAGTTTACCGAGGAGCAGTAGAAGATAGCTATACCGTTTATAAGGGAAATGGTGGCCCCCAGCATCAATATCGAGTATATTCAACTTTAGGAGGGGTGAAATATAACTATAGGGACTGACGTGAGTCAAAGGATCAGCGGTGCCCCATTAAGAAATAATATTGAGTGTGGCCTGATGTTTAATTCCAAGTGCCACTCTGAATTGCGTTACATTTATGGGAAGGAAACATGCCCCCACATTGTGCGTAAATGTAAGTTTCCCTTCAACAAGAACGTAGCAAGTATTTATCCCCTATCCTACATAAAGTTATAATCACTCAAGATGGCGGAAGATGGAAGGTAACAGCGCATCCTGAGGCAGCAATGCAGGAAGCCTATCCAACTTAAGACCGATGCACCGAGACAAGCCAAGAAGAGTTATTCACGATCAAATCACCTCCGAAAACACCAGGCAAATATCCAATAAATAATATCATATGTGATAAGGATAGCTGATAAAAACCTGTATACATGACACATGAAAAAGTTACACAAGCGGTTTCCTCAAGAAGTCTAAGGGAACTATCTTTACAGGGACAAGAGCGCAACCCACAGGACAATCTACAAGACACAGAATAAATAAAGATGGAAAAGCATGCGGAAGAAATGAAGAAAGAAGAGGGGAGGTTGTACCTCATCTGATCAAAACAGGCCTATAGGAGTTGGAGGAAGTTGGTTACTCTAACCAACATTTGGGCGGAATCTAAAGGAAGGGAGTGGGGGAGATTGATCACTTCAACATTCGTTCTCGTAGAACCAGGTTAAAGGAGGGGGGACCTCCACACATTAACCTACCCTCCGTTGTTTCCAAGGAATTATCAGAATTTATCAGAGACCAGGTAAAGTCAAGGCAATCAGAATTAATAATCCATATGCAATCCGCTCTAAGGACTCTGATGAAATAATAGGTACCTTTAATGTAGTCATTTGAAAAATAAATTTATATAAAAAAAAACACGGCCACTGTCATTAAGTTTGTGAAAATTAATTATAATAATTTGGTGCTTATAACAGTGTGAGGGACCATTTCTATGTGACAAGTCATAAGAGCTGAATTAGAGTAATTATTATAAATATAGTTTATTTTGTGCACTGTAAGGTAACTCCTAAAACTATTTTCACCAAGATGATGAAACAGAATCACCAGCCTAACCAACGGGAGGAGGAAACAAAAAGCTTCGAGTACCTTCTTCACAGTTTGAATTTGTCACGTTCCCATTGGTGCAAACTCAAACAAGGTGAAGAAGGGTAGGGATGTAATGACCGGTAAGTAGCGGTCTAACCGAGGTGTTAAGTAGGGGGGAGCCAAGAAAACCTGGAAACTTTATTTAAACACTCAGCGCAAATTGTAGACGCTCATGTGGCAATAATTGTGGGAGGACTTTGTTTCCAATATAGCACATTACCAATAATTGTTTGCAAGTTTAGTAGGACTCAAATTTATATTCAAATTATAATTTAGTTATTCATGTGTAATTTATTAAGTATACCATTCTTAGTTTTTTTAAATCAATTATGCAATGTATATTTACAATGTATTTTAATATCATTGCACCCACAACACATTAAAAACTTGATCAATTAATATCTACACTATGCAAGCACTATTTTAACGGCCAGAAATAATATATTAAAAAATGATCGTAATAAAGTATATGTCGAAAATACTTTGGAACTGTGACCATTTTTGTACCTTTTTAAGTTCTGTTTCTGCTACACAATCAAACTAAGGTTATCGGCGCGGACATCCAAACCACAAACGTTAAAGTTTACTTACAACTGCTCGTCGAATTTACCACTATCATACTTTTGTGGATCGGTTTTTTAAAATTTAACCACATTAAAATAGATGGCTTTGTTTACAATTTCATATTTTTATCACTATATCAACTAGTTTGACCTTAAAATCAGAGCATAATGAATAGAAGAAGTTAATTAAATTCTTTTTTAAAGTTATTTGCTCATTGTTTAAAAAAAGTTGCCTTCTTCTTTTAGGATCACTTCTTTCAGCTGCTTGTGGTTTAGTCGAATAAAAGGGCAAAGGACATATTCGCGCCATGGTCGCTAGATTTAAAACTAGAACATCTCATGTGTATTCTCGCACACAACCGTTCTTACATCTATAAATAAATCTCTGAGATAAATTCAAGTTCTTTTAAATTATTTATGCAATCTACAGATTCTGACGACGGTGACCGATAATCACTGGGAATACTTTTAATCCACTTTTGTTTAAGTTCTTCATTGCGTAAAAAACAAATAGATTTACATTACCTGAATATTTATTGGAACTCTAATTTATTTTACAACCGGGAGTACATTTCCTTGATATTTTGTTTAGCTTTTAGAACATGTACATTTCAGTGGCGGCGCGTGATTTTTTTTTTTTTT
>CABFWB010005674.1:0-10880 GCA_902151455.1 Timema bartmani | reverse complement strand
TTTTTTGTGGTGCCAGGTCAAAGCTTACCGGTAATGATTTTTTCTCCCCACGTGTTAACATATTACATTAAATTCATTTAAGTTTTCTTATTCTTAAAAATCACTAAACAAATCTACAAACAGAAATAATAAAATAACACAGGTTTTGAACTAAACATACCAAAGGATTACACTATTTCATTATATTTTGTACAAAAGTTGGGCACGGCTGTTTTTCTGACTGGCAAACATATCGATAACTGTGCTTGAAGTTTGGAAACTCAGCGATTTCTTCCTTATGTATACAACAAACAGCCAGCGAATTTAAACATTCTTGTCCCACGGTGTCCCTAAGAAACGTTTTGATTCTTTTTTAACGTACTGAAACTACGCTCCGACCACGGAATCTATCTTTGATGCTATATTTACTGTTCCAAATGTTTTAAACCTACATACATTTTCCAAATGAATTGTGCATTCCTCATGTTTTTAATTCTTTCACTTAAATATTTAAGTTCCTTAGAGCCTACCATTATTCACAAACCCACACCACCAAATAATAAACAATAAAAACAAAATAAGCTCTGCTTTTTTTTCACTCACAGTTAACAACTTTTTTTTTTTTTTCTTACCAAACCAAGCATTAGAAAAAGTTATTTTTTCCTTGCTATCCACCTGCATAAATGTAAAGTCACTAGGCTGGTGTGCTCCTAACCGTTTAATTTCACGTTTTTCTTGCAGTTTTAATAAAAAAAATATGGAGTTTTTAATAAATAATCTACTTTATTAATTTTAATTAATCACTTTCACTTGTCACCTTACTTATTGGGTCTTTAACGCATACTAAAATAAATACTCATACAAGCTAAAACAAAATATAAACCATCTTTATCGAGTCGTGGGCTGGCTCAGACTGGTCCGATTAGCTACTGTTGAGCTTGCAGTGGAATGAGCTTAAGAGATATCTCCCACTGGACGACGGGGCTTATCTAAGAGGGGTTGGCCCGTCAGCTTCTATATTTAGTCATTGGAGTCTCGAGCGCTTGTACAGTCACGTGACGATTGTAGTGAGGAATAAATCCTCTTGGAACTGGAATACTGTATAACGAATCGAATAATTAACTGTGTATAGAGAATGGTGCTTCACGTCATATAAAGGTTTTTACAAAATATCTTATAAAATAAAAAGAAAGAAAAACATATGTTTTATGTTCAAAAAGTGTTGGTGGGTCTGGAACCCTGTGGCCCCTATGCCCGTGATATATTTCACATTTGAAATACAAGCTTGCAACACCCAAATTAAAGCTGGCCTTGGAGGTGGTTCTTTGAATGTGTCAACACCTAGCCTATTCAGAAATAATGTCTAAATAATGACGAAAGCTCGCTTAGATGAATTTGAGGAAACCGTATGGTCGCTTTTATCAATAGCTATATTGCCGAAACCCTTACTTTCAAATGGGTTGCCTATATCGCCCCGGCCTGGATGCGTCTTTGTGAAGTATGGTACAACATCGACGTCACCATATACCGAAGGAATATGTTGCAACCACTCGTCACCAGATATTTCAACGATTTTATCGACACACACTCTCATTGGATGATTCTGACGCTTTAAGAGAGACCAAGAATGTAATCGATCTCGAGCAAGTACGGTTCAAACCTACTTCAGAAGCCTGAATTTCACCAGGGCTAGTTTTTATACAATCAAAGTTATCAATCTGGACCACATGGCATTGGAGGGACCCATGTCACTTAACGGATTTTTCATAAGGCCGCACACTTCATGTGCAGTATACTTTGTCAAAATTATAAAGAGGAAACCTACCTAGTATCTATCACCCCCAACTTGCGTGTGACCTTTTCTTAGCCCTTTTGGCTACCTCCAAGGAGCTACTATGACTTATGAGGTCCCAAACCTCTTCCCAGTTGACTGGAGACCTCCAGTTCGTTTCTCTTAAGGTGTGAAAATCTATATCGTCTCAAGGCTCGAACACTGGAATGAGAAAAATGAAGAATGTTCAAAGGAATTATTAAAATTAAGATAAATTTGATTTTAGATAAAGTTTTGTTAAAAAAAGTCCAGGTATGGAAAAAAAATATAGAATTTAGTAAAAGAAAAGTTATATTCAGAAATAGCGATGTTTTTCTGGCTGCTCGGGACGGTTAAAAAAATAGTGGTCAGTATATTATTCTGGACCTCTTCACTAGCAACACAGGTGCGAAATTAAATCAATGTTTCTGAGTGAAGCTGACGTTGCGCTGAGAGCTCATATTGGTCTCTAGCAAGGCCTAAGACATATGGGCCTGGCTACTCTTTAGTTCCATTGCTCAGACAATTGAAGCCAAAAAGCGCTAGTATCTGAGCATATTAGCACTCGCGCAATTCAAATATTGTATATATGTTTGAACCACAAAGCTTTAATTTTATTGTTTTAAGTAATATGGAGACCAGATAAAATAATTAATAAGTTAAAAATAGAATCTTATTTTTTAATAAACACGTCAAATACAGTGATATTGTTTGCTAATGAGTGTAAAAACCTTTAAAATTGCTTGATCATGCTAAATATACATATATTCTCTTTACATAAATTAGCTCTGTACATTGGGGGAGGGGGTGGGAAGACTTTATACACATTGTATTATATTTAAATTGTAGGTATATTACTATAAAAATATATTAGAGCAGTTGTTTCCAACCCTTGACACGGTTTGACCCCCACTTTTGTTCCTGGGACTTTCACATCTAAATCACATTACAAGCATTTAAATCCTAGTGTTCAATTATATTTCACTGAATCCACGGCCATCCGAATTTAATTACAGTCGTTAGGTAGGTATACTTTAGAGGTAAAGTACCCTTCTTTTCTTAGAGAGAGAAGTGGAAACCATTTAGGAACTAATAGCCCCGGTACAGCTGGACAAAATTTGAATCCCGACCTCCACGTCCCCAAAAAAATGAATGAGCGTGACGTTAAATCCACGTGCCCACAGATAATTGTTTTAATGACTATAAGTTGCTCATATAATGACTATACGAATGTGACCAAGATATTGCAAAAGAGAATAATCCATCCCAGTGGATATTTTGGATGGTATGGTATCAGCACAACCCGCTACAGTCAGCTAAGTCAGGGCTGTGTAACACAAGCAGTTTTTATCATTTTAACCGCTTACATTTATATTAATTCAGTTTTGCACCTTCCTATAGTCATTCTAGTTTATGAACAAAGTAAATATAAAGCTATATGCTCAACAAGTCTTGTTACCACACCCGAAGCACACCATGACCCCAAATAGGGTCGCGATCCCTTGGTTGGAAACTACTGTAGTAGAGTTGGACGGCGGTAAGGCACTAGTCTTATCAACTATCTTACGACATCTGAATGGAATTCGTATTTGACTCCTATAGAGTGACATGCATAACCAAGCAAATTTAACGCTTTAAAAATCATGAGCATGAGCAATCAATTATTACAGTAGATAGATAATATGATTTTTACTATTAAGCTCCTATTTTGGTCATCTTAATTATTTTATCTACTCACCATATTACCCAGAACCATAAAATGAAAACTTAGTACAGTAGTTCAAACTTCTCTACAATATTTGAATTGCGCGCGCACTAATATGCTAAGATACTAGCGCTTTTTGGCTTCAATATCTGATTACTGGAACTAGAATTTTTACAAACTGTGAGTAAGGATCAGTGGCGGATTTAAAATGTTTGCGCCCCTAGGCACAATTTTATTATGTGCGCCCCCCCCTCCCCCAAATTATTTTTGTCAAGGGCTTTAGGAATCTTCGGTGGAAAGAGGTTTTGATGGGGGTAGAGGGGGGTTAGGGTAGGGAGCGGAAATTAGTATTCGCCGAAAGATAATCAGGCCTATACAGTAGCTTAAGTCAACATTGTGAAGAAGGGGAGACTAATGTCAGTTATAAAGCGATTGCAAATTATTTTTTTTTAAATATTGTCATTCTGACTTTAACTATTTCGATAATGTTAGTCAATAATTTTTCTAAACGTAACTATTAAAATCAAAATATTATAATAAAAATAAAAATGTCATTCGAAATGTGCCGCCCCCTAAAGCCGCCGCCCCTAGGCTCGTGCCTAGTGGGCCTATAGTGTAAATCCGCTTCTGATAAGGAGTGTCATAGGGGTGGTATCTGGTGACAAATTAATAATATTTTAGTGCACCGACCATGGATTAATAGATAGCTAGCTCAATAAGAGCGATTAATTTGTTTTATATAATGCTCTAAAATAACGATTTTTTTATTTTTTTTGTTTAAATACACGCCGTTTGAGATTGAAAAATTAAAATACATAATTATTGACCAAATATGCGAGAATTGCCGCACTGAACACCTCAAAAGGCCGTATGTGGCCTTAAGGCTGTTATATGGGGAGGGCGTTTATGCGTTTGGAAATCCCGCATTATTGAAGAAGTGATTTTATATTTTTAAATTTGGTTTTCACTAAACTGTAGGCGAAAGCTATCAACAGGTCCCTATCGAGCTAATTTTAAATTTTAAGTTTAAATTTTTAAAAATTCAAATACTCTTTACGCCAATATTTGTACCTCTGAGATTAAAGTAAAACGATAGAGACCTAGAACTAGCCATCCTCTATCAAATAAAGTCATTTTTTGATAGGGTCACAACAGGACATTTGAAGCAAATGCTAAATTGTTTTTTAAGGTTTTATATAAGTTACCAGTCTGTTTTTGAAAAACTTTAAATTTAAAGTTTAAACTCTTAAACTGGTCAAAATTTAAGCTTAAATTTGGTTGAAAACCATTTGAAGAAATATCAAACCACGTCGTAAATAATCCAGCATTTTGAAACAGCTGCAACGCTTTCAGTGCTCCTCCATGTAACACCCTTAAGTCCTCAGGTTCCCCATCTCTGATCTGGACTATGCAGGATTGTGAGCTAAAACATTATAAATAATACATTTTAAGACGTATAAAAACTAATGAACGATTTCAAACCACATTAATGCAATAAGATTCAACTATTGGTGTTGGCTATTAATACATGATTTTTATCTTTGGTTTGTTTGTATAGTAAAATGGAATGGATAGTTAGAAAATAGAAGTGATATTTTTAGCTTTATATTCTACATTGAACGGCAACAGTAAAATTGTTAATGACCTTATCATAAGATCAAGAAATCACTTTTATTCTTCTAAATTAGTGTATATTCCTGATGCTATGGCAGTAGTAGCTCCAATATAAATGCCTATTTTTGTCTGTGTTTTTTTTCTCCCAAAAATAGGACTCCTTTATTGTTTAACTCTTTCTATTCAATTAATTACTCACATTTCCATTTTTTTTAAATATTAATGTACACTTTCTGGACCGACTGATTATATAGAACATGACTTATAAACTAACTTAAATCTAGAAAAGACACTACATCCATACCCCGGCCGTTAATTCATCACTGTGAAAGGGGAAATCCAAATTTTGCCACTGAAACATTTTTCGGAAATTTTTGGAATGGGACCCGGGACCCTACGCTTATTGGGCATTACCGATTGAATTTACTTACATCTAGTACTGTTTCCAGCCTGTGGCCTGAGTTAGTTTTTTATTTATGGCATATATTTTCCACTACCGGATTGCTAGTCCTGTCGCAGCTTCATATGCCTTATAATATAAATTTACTTAAGATTAAGACAGGCATAACATCCAGTCCCCAGCCATTAATTTATCATTGAAAAAGGGTAAACCCATATTTTACCAATGATAAATTTTTCGGCCATGCCGGGAATCAAACCCGGTACCATTAGCTCAGTAGGTAAACACGAGCTACCAACTGAGCTAAGGTGTCAGATTACCGATTGATTTATGGCAGAGATGGCCACTGGCCAAACAGTCGATCGCGATCTAATGGTCGACCGAGGCCGCTAGTTTGGTCGACTGCCTGGTCGATTGATTAAAAAAGATTGAGAGAAAGAAAATGAAAGAAAGGATTTTCATATTTTTCCCAAATCAACATCAGACAATCTAAATATCGAAGCTGTTTGACTGATGAACATTTACAATCCTGCCTTCGTTTGTGCCGGAGTAATTATGAACTCTCGCTCAACAAACTTTTCTAAGATTATGCAGCATCATGCATCAACTTCAAAGTCAAGTGTTTAATGAGAAAATACTTTTTTCAGGGAAATTATATATCAGTGGTTCTCAATAGGTGGCCCGCGGGGAAAATGCGGTCAGAGTTAAATAATTCAACTGAAAAAAAAAATGTATGTATGACCCAACAAAACTGATTTACACCATACTTCATTAGTTTCTTGATAACTTAAGGTTAATTTATAATTTATATATTAACTTTTATAGATATTAAAATAAAAATAATGTTTATAATTTTATGAGGTACCTAGTTTTCGTTTTTAGTACATTTATAAAATGAAGTTTTCACACCCTTTGGCCTGGTCCATGAGATAAAATATAATTGTGGCCCCTGATGAGAAGTCATTGAGAACCACTGCTATATATATTATGTGTTTTGATGAAAAACTCAATTTCAGTGTGTGAAAGGATTATAAGTTTTTATATGCTATATAATTTTATTATTAAAACACAAAATGGGATATAATTTTTTTTACCACTAAAACAAACAGTAGCCTATAAACCTATGGTTCCATAGTAGATCGCAAAGGAGTTTCCTTCTCTGCAGTAGATCCCTAGATCAAAAGGTCTGGCCACTCCTGAAAGGTGTTGAACTTATAATTGATAAAAAATTTAAAAACGTTGAAACCTTAACTGATTCTCTTTTAGCATTTACGTTTTTTTTTACAATAGTTTAGTTTTAGTTCCTTAATAGGTTTTATCAAACGTTTTCTCTTATTAGTTTTTATATTAATAAGTTTTTAATATACGGATGGCTGTCATTTGAAATTTTAAGAAAACAGTTGTTAATGTTGAAATGGTCATGTTCTTTGCAGCTTTTTGATCGACTCAAGTCCGAGCAAGACGTGGGAGTACTGTCCCGGAAGGTGGTGGGGGTTGCTGGTGATGTGCTAATCTCACCAGATCTTGGCTTATCGTTAGCTGACAAAGAACTCTTGTGTCGAAATGTATCTATTGTGTATCACGCGGCTGCAACCATCAGGTTTGATGAGCCTCTCAAAAGAGCAGTGATGCTCAACACACGTGGGACACGTCAGATGCTGGAACTGGCCAAGGCGATGAACAAGCTGGAGGTAACACAATATGTATTTTTATATTACTTATCAAGAAAAGGGTAAGGCTACAAGGATCTCGATTATATCAAGCTACTAGTATTTGTGCACATAAAAGTGTACATCTAATTTTATCCATAAACAAATAAATTTCTCAAAGATATATTGTGTAATGTATGTAATGTGAGTCGATATATATATATATATTTTTTTTTTGTGTGTGAAATGAATGGGCTTATGTTGATTTTC
Organism: Timema bartmani; assembly: GCA_902151455.1. Classification (NCBI taxonomy): domain Eukaryota; kingdom Metazoa; phylum Arthropoda; class Insecta; order Phasmatodea; family Timematidae; genus Timema; species Timema bartmani. Next base: position 3,453 of record CABFWB010005674.1, on the reverse strand, counting down.
AAAAATGTGTAGATAATAGCTAACGAATTAACACTTCTAATGTTTCGATTAATTTCATAAACAGTTAAGAGGAGTGGCATTTTAACCAAATATTTTTAGAAATTAAATGTTATCATTAGGTGTTCTGTCTTATGACAGGTCCATTCCTTTTGTCAATGAACTTAGACCACCAATGCGCCCTGTCTTCTGCCTCTTCCTCAGGCTCCTAACATTTTCTTCTTTCCTTCAAGTAATCCAATATTTGAATCCTCCTTCTTTCTAAGCTCCTCTTTCCCTTAACCTTTGCTTCTATGATGTCATGCACAAGACAGTACCTCTCCTAAGGATGTATCCGATCCAGTTTGCTTTCTACCAAAGAATCACATCCAAAATGGTTCTCTTCTCACCCACTCTTCTTAGGACTTCTTCATTTGTCACCCTGTCTGCCTGCCTGATCTTCTCACCCACTCTTCTTCAGCACCACATTTAAAAGCTCTCCAAATGTTAATTTTACATTATCCTAAGAGTCCAGGTTTCTGCTACAAATTTAGCATTTCATCAGTTTCTTCTACAGTTCCAAACTCAGCTTGCTGGTCAGCAGTAACCTCTTCTTGTCGAAAGCTTTCTTGGGCATGGCGATCCTTGACCTAATTTCCTTGGTGCAATAACCATTCTTTGTTAGCAGCAGGGAGTCGAACCGAAATTTTTATAGGTTCTGGTTCTGGTTAGAGCACAATAAAGGTTCCGGTTCTTTTCGGTTCCTGATAGTGTTCCGGTTCTGGTTCCAGTTCACTTTTCTTTTAAATTTTAGCACAGTGTCTTTCTATCAATTCGGGCTACGTTAATGTACTAATTTCGATAATGGTTTTTTTAATGAATGAGGAAGGTTATGTTTTTATATTTAGAGGAAGTGTATCCGCATTTACGTGGAAGGAGAGCGGAGAACCACTTTGGAAATAACACTCTGGACCAAAAGTTTTGCTATATTAAAAAAATATTTTAACATACCTTAATAACAATATTGCATCCTTTTAGTTTGCATTTTGGTCTGTCACCATCAATCTCCTAGTCAAAAAACTTCCAAACTGTGTTTTCTTTAATACACCCCATCATTAATATTATTTAAACCACTTACTAACAAACAAAAATAATCACCTCCGCACTGTACACAGGGAACACATTCACTGAGCTACTTTCTAATTCAAACAAGAGTGAAATAATTTAAAGTTTGCATTTTGCCACCCTCCATCTCCCTTTTCCCTCTAATATAAGCTGTTCAACCAACCACCAGATTATCAGTTTTCCCTTTCAGGAAGTACTAAGAACAATAGGCTTAGACTGTTTGTCCAAAAGAGATGATTTCTTAGTTTCAGTATTTCAACTTCTAAGGAATGTGGTATTATCTGCTGTCTTTCAAAGCTAAATTCATCTTCTTAAAGCTTAAACATTAAATTGTAAAAACAGAGAACAATGTGACAGTTATGGCATTCTTCTGGAATCTAAATTCATTAGTGTGTATTGCTAAGGGTTCATTTACTCTTTTATAATCACCTTAGAAAAGAGTTTTCAAACAAAGTAGTAAACTAAAATATATCAAGCCCTTTCAGAACTTACTGAGAAAGGGGGAAACAAAAATGTCAAAACTAAACTAAGCTTATAAAAAAAATATGTGTGCCACATGTCAAAATTATATACATTTCTGTAAAACTAGGCACCTTTATGAACCTAAAATTATTTAACGGTTCCGGTTCCGGTTCTTTGGGATAGTGTTTTAGGGTTCCGGTTTCGATTCCGGTTGCTTAAAAATAAATCTTAATTTCGGTTATCAGTTCCAGTTCCTGTTCCGGTTAGACTCCCTGGTTAGCAGACTTCCCAGGTACTTGAACTGCTCTATGCTTTCCAACTCCTGGTTTACAATTTTGATTTTCAACGGCTCTTCCTTTTTTGAAATCGTCATCACTTTGACATTTCAATATTGATCTCCATACCATTTTCTACCTATCTACACAAGCCGGTCCATAATTTCCTCCAACTATTCATTATTTTTGGCTAGCAATGCTAGATTATCTTTGTATTTTATTGTGTTGATGACGCGTCCTCCTATCCTGAAATTGCCATGTTCTTCTAGGTCTTCCCTAGTAACCACTCCCCATACAAGTTGAACAAACAGGCTGACAAACAGCATCCCTGTCTCACTCATCTTCCTATCTTTACGATTTTAGTCTCTCCATCATTCAGCCTCACCTTCACTCACTGTCTCAGGTACAGGTTTGCAATCAGCCTTCTGTCCCTTCAGTTGATGCCGATCTTCTTGAGTATTTCCATCAGACTCTTCCATGTCGCTCTATCGAACGCCTTTTGTCAGTCGAGGAAACCAATGTAGACCTCATCTTTGACTTCCAGCACTCTCTCTGAAATTGTTCTCAGTATCCCGATGGCATCTCTGGTCCCTTTTATGAATCCAAATTTATATTTTTCCATCACACTTTATATTTTTTGTTCCAGTCGCTTGTTGAGAATTATTTCTACGATCTTCCCCAAATGAGAGATGAGATCCTATGGTCACTGCACTTCTCGGCTTGTTTCTTCTTCTCTAGAGTCACCATCGTTACGACTAGAAAGTCCTTTGTCCTTTCTTCTATTTCGTAGATCCTGTTTATAAGTTTTGTCAGAGATCTGTTGTTTCCCAGTTCCTTCAGAAGGTCAGCTGGTATGTCGTCTTCTCCAGCAGTTTTCTTTCTTCACATATACTTTATGGCTCTCTCCACTTCACTCTTTAAAATGCTGGCTTCTTTTATTTCTTCCCATGTCTTCCTTCTGCCTCAATCTATAAGTTCCCTGGTCAATTTTCCTTGTTTTACATTTTTTCTATGTACTTTCCCAAATCATAAGAACCTCTTTATGATCCGTCACCATCTGACCTTTGGGGTTTTATATTCCTATTTTTTGCACGACTTTGTTTTAATTTCCTCCCAGTTCCTTTGATTTCTGGTAAATTAGGTCATACCTTCATTTTCTTTGCAGTTCGATAGTCAATTATGATAATTTATTTAATATTGGCCTACATTGACAACATCTGTAAAGGATTTGGTAATAGGACTAATTTAAAATAAATCCCCCAACCTTTATCAATACCTTTTTTCTCAATAAATTATGATGCATATCTGTGGCTGAAATATTATATATTCAAGGTTGAATATTTTCAATCCTTAAAAATAATTTACTAAGAACCATAAATCTTTAACATTTACAGTCGTGTTATAAACTCAATATATTCTATGAATTTACAAAATGTAATCATTCAGCTAAAGAAAAGCAAGAACCAATAAAAATACAGTGTTAACATTCAGTGGCATTTTGTGAAATAAGTTTAGTCAGTGGCATCACATCAGGGCAAGCAAGGCAAGCACTGCTTGCCTTTACTTGAAGATAAGTAATCATATTAGTTAATGTTTGAAAAATATTCTTCAAGCA